>CM056205.1:65393743-65466243 GCA_029692085.1 Gymnothorax javanicus | reverse complement strand
CTCAGGCTCCCTCTCCGGAATCGAACCCTGATTCCCCGTTACCCGTGGTCACCATGGTAGGCGCAGAAAGTACCATCGAAAGTTGATAGGGCAGACATTCGAATGAGACGTTGCCGCCACGGAGGGCGTGCGACCGGCCGGAGGTTAACTAGAGTCACCAAAGCGGCCGGGGTGTACGGAAACTAGGCAAAAAGCTCATGTTGACCATTTTTATCTCAACCGAACACAATTCAAGCACCAAGCAAGTAAATAACCATGTAACAAAACATAGGATAAAATTATATCAGCGCTGAGTCGCTAGCATTTCAACTGAATTTGTGCTATGCATACAAACGATGCCTCAAATGAAAGAGGAAAGTCCACAGAATCCAACGATATGAGTCTTGTCATTTTAAACCTACACCACACTCAAAGAACAGCAGGCATATACTTTACAGTCTACAGAGATGAGCTAAAAAAATTCCTACTTTTGCTATTTTGTAATAAAAAAAATTGCTCGAGGGTAAATCTGTGCTTGCTATTGTAGATCTGCCAGTATCCTAGCATGTTCTTTCCCAGGGCGTTACTTCAAAGATCTCAGCTCCTTAGCATTTTGCTTGCTTGCAATGTCTTTTCCTCTCTGCGATTGATTAATTGGGTTCTGTTAATCGTTAACGATTGTCGCCACAGATATGCATGCAATTTTGAAAATACCGTAATTACTGTAAGTTTTGCGCAGTAAAAAAAATTCCAACTGTTCCTGAAAGCGGAGAAGCTGTGCTTCAGCCAAAATACAGGTTACGATGGTAAACACGGCAGCATGATTCTCTGCTGGGATTTTTGCATTTGGCCTTAAAGGGATAAATGGGCAATTTGTTTTGTTTTTTAATGAATCTGCTCCAGTGGAGTCAAACTTCATTTCATTGTATGTATTATCTTTGAATGGGAAATTGTATAGGCAACAAAACTGGCAGAAATAATAATAAATTTCTTTTTTTTCACTCTAAAAATTAAATAGTGGTTGTATTTGGATGGAATGTACACTTGTTGTGACATATAAGTGAAATTAAATGAGTTTTACAGTTTGGTATCTGAGAAATCTGAACACAAGGTACCTGAATTGCCAAATTGGAGAAGCCACCTAAACATTCCTCTCTAATTTTGCTCTGATTTATCTGATCAGAATAAACTTTGGCACGGATAATAATGAGATCATGTGCAGTAATTTTTTAGAGGTTTCAGACTGCAACTCAACAAATTTACAAGGGATAAAAGTAAAACTTTGTTAGGTGCAAAATTAGATCTTTCATTTATAGTTCCATCTCCATTTACTCTGACTCAGTGACATATATAGTGATTTTTACACCAGGGCGGAAATCCCAAATGGTTTTACCTTTATTATGATTCCAGAATTATTCAAATGGACCAAGTAGTTGCAGAGATATACTCATTTCATTTTGGGCCGGCCATTTAAGAAAAAGAGGCTCAGGGCTTAAGGGGATATGTAATACAGAGAAAAGTCACAGTGAGTATTTGGAGATAAGTTTGTGTCAGTGAATAGCTTTGCAAAAGCTGACTCCTCATTTTTGACAAATTGTGAAATGTGGGGAATCTTCACCACCGGTGGAACAAAATCCCGAAATATCAACATTGACTGAGAAATATCAGAGTGAAAAATGTGAACATATTTGATGTATGGGTGATTTTGTATAGTTTAAGTGTGTGTTGTTTTGTCTCTCTGCTGATTATTAGAAGTATAAGGATTCATTTAAGAGAGAGAGGGCTGTAACATTTTGTGTACTGTACTGTCCTGTAACACAGACCACTGTAATTACTGTCCTGCTCCACTAGGGGGCTGGTCCGGACCACTGGTCTTTGGAGCACGGACCACTGCAGTAACTGTCCTGCTCCACTAGGGGACTGGTCTGGACCACTGGTCTTTGGAGCACAGACTACTGCAGTAACTGTCCTGCTCCACCAGGGGACTGGTCCGAACCACTGGTCCGCAGTGTCTCGAGACAGTGAAATTTGCGGTCTTTGCTGGCCTCCCACCGAGGTAAGGTCTCGGAACCACTGACTGAGCAGTCCATTCTCGGAATACTGCGATTAGATGGTAAATGCCTGCCTTAACCTCAGCATAACTGTTGTCCAAACTATACTGAACAACAAAAGAAACGCAAGTTTTTCTGTGTGGTTTAAACAAGGGGGTATGTGTCCTGTTGACTTTTCCAACAAAATACAGAGTAAAGTTGGTGAGCAGTACCCAATGGAGCGTGAGTTTGCAGACAAACACAGTCACGTGCAATGGCAAGCACGTGTATGCATTAACGGAGGTGCGGCATGTTTTGAGCAATACCGCAGCGTCGCCAAAAATTGGGATTGGTGATTTCGTTGGTGTATCTGGGGTCTATAAAAGAAAACGCTAACATTCGACATTTCCCGCATTTTCACGATGCCACGCCTCACACAAAATCTCAGGGAACGCGCCATTGATATGCTTCATGCTGGTATGACGGGTCGCAACGTTGCCAGACGTCTTAATGTTCACGAATCAACCATCAGTAGGCGGAGGTTCCGGATATGTCGCCCAAAGAGCACTTGTGGGACATTCTGGATCGTCGCGTCCGTGCCCGTATCCCGGTCCCAAACACAGTGGGGCAACTCCAGGATGCTCTGAGGGAGGAATGGCAGGCGATTTCACAATTTGTAAAAAATGAGGAGTCAGCTTTTGCAAAGCTATTCACTGCCACATACTTATCTCCAAATACTCACTGTGACTTTTCTCTGTATTACAGATGTTTTCTTGAGTATATTGTCAAGGAATTACATGAGATCAGAAAATCACAGCCAAAGCCTGAATTTGTGCTCAAAATTTGGTTTCACAGAAAGTTTCTAGTCATTTCTCATCTTAAATGAATTTTAATGGGTCATTCCATTTAAAATCAACCGAATAAGAAAAAAGTTCCCACCTGACCCCCTCTGATTCTGCTCATTAATTTCCTATAATATCTACAATATATTTAATGAATCCTTACAAAATTTTAATTTCATCCTTTGAAGATTTTTTGAGTTATGGGCCCTTAAAATACATGGGGTTAGTTCCCAATTTTGTGCCTCATTTTTCTGGAGCATTTTTGAGCCGTCATAACTTTGTATCTGTTAAAGGTAGCCTCTTTAAATTTCCAGTGCTATAAGATGTGTTTGAGCACTGTTGAAAACTGTATTCAGATCACTTTCTTGTACTTTTCTGGTGCAACAATCTTGGCCCAAAATCTGAAATTTCTTCAATGCGATTTGTTCTGTAACCAACTTTAAGCACCAATATCATGGCAAATATGGATGTCCCAATAACATAACTGCATCACTTTAATCACTGTAATGTTTATTTATAAAAGCGAGTATTGCTACCATGTATTTGTCATTAGTTTTTTGATAATTCAACAGAGAAATCTTGAAAAAATGCATTTAAGTAAAACTTTCAAGGGTCATATCACCATGTGCGATAAGTTGATGGACAAAATAGGTTTGATCATTTGAAAGATCTCGTTTTTATCTAAATTTTTCTACTAGGCTCATCCTCTAGCCGTAATTCCTTCAATGTTAAAATAATTTTCAAAGATGTTTTTTTTTTCTCTAATGCAAATGTTAGTCATGAAATGAACAACTTACAAATGTGATGTTCAAAATGTTAAAACAAGTTATTTCGCAATCCTGACCTATCACATTCATAACATTCCAACATTCATTCAAGGTGTGAATGGGATCCTTTTTCCATACTTGATATTTCGGGATATTGTTCAACCGGTGGTGATAATTCCCCACATTTTACAGTTTGTGAAAATGAACAGTCAGCTTTTGCAAACCTATTAACTGACACAAACTTAATCTCCAAATACTCCCTGCTACCTATCTCTGTATTACATATGTTTTTGTTTTGTGTGTGTATGTGTTATGGTTCTGCCTCATGTGTGTTGTCTTTGTGCTTATTTGAGCTTGTGCTTTACTCTCGCTTTATTTGTTCAGCTTTCATTCCCGCCGTCTGATGTTCGATTCTCTCTTTGCCCAAACTCCAGTGGTGTTGTGTGACAGTCTTCAGCATGCCTGAGTCTCGTTGTCCAATCACGTTTCCTCTTTTGGAATCGGCTGTGGTATTTCATTCATTGCTTCCACCTGTGCTTGATTCTGGGTCTCGCTAAACTCTGAGTGAATGCGTTCTCTGATAGGATAATTACTAACCCGTACTAACCAGCACTTATTTGAGGGTGATTGTAAATATTTTGTCACGTAGTATTAACCTGATTAACTCATTAGCGAGTGAGAGTGTTTCCTACTTCTGTAATTCCTTCCTTAGCTTTCCCTGATTAACTGCGTTTAAAGCTATGCTTTCCTTTGCTTCTCTCATGGTGCTTTATACTTGTCACGTTTAGATTACCTCAGTCTAAACCGTCTAGTTTGATTGATCGTCTCAGCGTCTTGTCTCGAGTCATTATTGTTAAACCCGGTTCTCGTGTAATTGTTTTATTAATCCCATGTGTTTCTGTTTCCTTTCGAGATTGCGTTTTGAGTCCCCGCCTCCTCCCGTGTCTATATCTGTGGGCAGGAGAGCGGAGACGTTAGACGGAACTTTGCTAGACTCTGCTCTGCACTGTGAAATCTCAGCTCCTGTGCCTTTCCGAGTATTTCCTTGTGCTATTTTTCGAGTCTTGTTTTTGCTGCGCCCTCTTCTTGTCTCCCCGTTGTCAAGTCTCCCAGTGTTTTCCGTCAGTGTAGTTAGGTCCAGTTTTTGTTTTCTTATTTAGCCACTGTGGGTGAAAACACTTGTGGACCAAGCGTTTTCCTAACCCTTGTAAATCTACCTTCAAGGAATGGACACATTCTCCAGAGTCTGATGCGATCGGGTTTATTGCAAGTCGCTCAAAGTGAAGTACAAAACCCAGGCTGGTCTGCGCAAACCACATAGCATTCATTCTTCTTCAATCACCCGACACAGACTGACTACTGACTGTCTGAACCCTCGTATTTATTATCGTTTTGGCACGTCCCTCTAGGTGGGATTAAACATGACTCATCCCACCTTATCCAACATTATTACTTTCTGATTGGTTCATTGTCATATAGCAACACTCCACCCTTAGTAACAAGTTTGGCATTACATCATAGTGTAAATTAATTTTAAGCCTCCAGGGACGCTCGAAGACCACATATGAGCCTCCCAAACCTGGGTTCAGCGAAAGTTCAGTAACTTATCTGGGTCATGGATGGTTCCAGAATACTTAGGTGCGCATGCTCAGGTACTGGGACTGGGCTGACCGATATGGTCATTCCGGAAGATTAGCTCATCCAGCCAGCCTTGGTTTGCCTACTAGAGGCCTTCTTATCTTGCTTTTTTGGCAGATTTATGAGTTTTTGTTTCTTCACAGCTCCACAGGCTTGTAGCAGTTCTCAGGGGCCATAAGAACCTGGCTGAGTTTTCTCAGCTGAACTGTGATTATAGTAATACTCTGAATTTGGAACCTTTTGGGATATTTTTCCCACTACACCACTCTTTGTACCTTAGTTTTCCCAATCGTTCAGTGCATGTGCACAGTGTTTTGTTTCTGGCTTGTCTGCCAATTTTCTCCTATTGTTTTTTGTTTCAATAAACACTTCAGTTCCTGCATCTGGTGTTCACCTGTCTACCTCCTAACAGAATTTCCATCTCCTGGACACCAGCAGGATGGACCCACGTGATGCAGAGCTCCAGCGCCAGAGGCAGCAAATCCAGCATCTGACTGCTGCCCTGGCGGCGCAGCAAGCCACCGCCCCTGGGAGCGCGGTGCCATCTTACTCTCCCGCTGGAGCTGCTGCACCACCTCCCAGTTCTGTACCAGAGCCTCTGCTACCACCTCCCGAGCAATACGACGGCAACCCTGGGTTCTGCAGGCCTTTTCTGACCACCTGTGAGATGCATTTTGCTCTTCAGCCCAGCACCTACGCCACAGAACCAGCCAAAGTGGCCTTCGTTATTTCCCACCTAACCGGTCCAGCCCTCCAATGGGGAACCGCTGCCTGGGCAGCCCGCCTACCCTGCGTAGCCTCCTTCTCAGCCCTGTCCTCCGAAATGGAGAGATTGTTCGACCGCACCAGGCGCGGTACGGCCGCTGGAAGGGAGCTGACCCGGATCCGGCAGGGTAGTCGCTCGGTGGCAGAATACGCCATCAAGTTTCAGACCCTAGCTGCCAGTTCCCAGTGGAACCCCGAAGCACTCCGAGATGTATTTGTAGAAGGGCTGGCCGATCGTATAAAGGACCACCTGATTTTCCACGAGCTGCCCAAGACTCCCGAGGCTGTGGCGGATCTGTCAATCCAGATTGACAACCGCCTGGAGGAGACTGCCACTCGCTTGGGCGATGTCGGCCAGCTCTCTCCAACAACTGCCAGGAGGAGACTGCCACTCGCTTGGGGCGACGTCGGCCAGCTCCCTCCGACTCCTCCAAGGCTCCTGTCACCCGGTCCCCGTCACCAGCTCCTCCCAGTCGAGCATCCACCCGTGCCCACCAACCCAAGCCAGAGCCTATGCAGATGGGACGCAGTCGCCTAACTAAGGAGGAGAGGGATCACCGCATGTGGTCCAAGGCCTACCTCTACTGTGGTCAGCAGGGGCATTTTGTTACCAACTGCCCAGAGAAGAGCCAACACCCCCTAGTGACCGGTGAAGCAGTAGTGGGCACCTCTCGACCCGAAGCCTCCTCCAACTGCCGGACCTGCATCCCGGTGGCCCTCTCCTGGGGCATCCAGAGCCGCCGTACCTCTGCCTTGGTGGATTCTGGAGCGGAGGGGAACTTCCTGGATGCTGAAGCCGCTGCCTCCTGGGGTGTTCCACGTTCCCCACTGGCGCGGCCTCTGACTGTCTTTGGCCTCGGGGGCCAAAGACTGGCTCAGATTCTACATCAAAGGGCTCCAGTCCAGCTGCTGGTCTCAGGCAACCACCGTGAGACCATCTCCTTCCTTGTCATCCGGTCTCCCAGATCCCCGGTGGTTCTGGGACACCCCTGGCTCCTCGAGCATGGCCCGGTCTTGGACTGGTCCACCCACGAGGTTCGTGAGTGGAGGTCCTCCTGTTCTGCCGCTGCCTTCACCATGCGGCGTCACCTGTGCCTGGGTGTCAGGTGTCTTCTGAGCCAGCGCCTGATCTCTCCCGAGTCCCAGCTGAATACCATGACCTGGGTGCGGTATTCAGCAAATCTAGGGTGGTGTCTCTGCCACCTCACCGGCCCTATGATTGCGAGATTGACCTCCTGCCAGGAGCAGTGCCGCCCCGGGGGCGGGTCTTCTCCCTGTCTCAGCCCGAGAGGGTCGCCATGGAGAAATACCTCCAGGAGTCTCTCGCGGCTGGGATAATTCGGCCCTCCAGATTGCCAGCAGGAGCCAGGTTATTCTTTGTGGCTAAGAAGGATGGGTTGCTCCGGCCCTGCATTGACTACAGAGGGCTGAACAAGATAACGGTCAGGAACCGTTATGCTCTGCCGCTCATGTCCTCCACCTTCGACATAATCCAGGGGGCCCAGGTGTTTACTAAGCTGGACCTGCGGAACGCTTACCACCTGGTGACGATACGTGAGGGGGATGAATGGAAGACTGCATTCAACACCCCCACTGGCTATTGGGAATACCTGGTGGTTGCCTTTGCTCTCACCAACGCGCCCGCAGTGTTCCAGCATTTGGTGAACGAGGTCCTGGGTGACATGATCAGCTGGTCCGTTTATGTCGACCTTGATGACATCCTCATTTTCTCACGCACCCGGGAGAAGCACATTCAGCATGTGCGCCAAGTTCTGAAACGTCTGTTGGATAACCGCCTTTTCGTGAAGGCCGAGAAGTGCAAGTTTAACACCTGCTCCACAACGTTTCTTGGCTACATCATCTCTCCCGGGTCGCTGAGAATGGATCTCACCAAGGTCCGGTCCGTCTTGGAATGGCCCCAGCCCAAGGATCGCAAGGCCCTCCAAGGATTCCTGGGTTTCGCTAATTTTTATCGCCGCTTCATCCGAGGATACGGCTCGGTGGCAGCTCCCCTGATGGCGCTTACCTCCACCAAGCACCCGTTCTGCTGGAATCCCCAGGCGGACCAGGCGTTCCAGCAACTCAAGAGGCGATTTACATCTGCCCCCATCCTGATGACCCCGGACCCGGCGTCCCAGTTCATCGTGGAGGTGGATGCCTCCAACATGGGCGTGGGAGCAGTGCTGTCCCAAAGATCTACCAAGGACGGGAAGGTCCACCCCTGTGCCTTCTTTTCACACTGCCTCACGCCCACTGAGGCCAACTATGACATCGGTAACCGGGAGTTACTGGCAGTCAAGTTGGCTCTGGAGGAGTGGCGTCACTGGCTGGAGAGAGCCACTACGCCATTCCTGGTGTGGACGGACCACAAAAACCTCGAGTACCTGAAGACGGCTAAGAGGCTTAATCCTCGCCAGGCCCGGTCGGCCTTATTTTTTGAGAGGTTCAGTTTCTCCTTAGCTTACAGGCCTGGGCCCCGTAATGCCAAGGCTGATGCCCTTTCCCGGCGGTTCGAGACGAGTGCCGCTTCCGAGAACCCTCCCGAGACCATCCTCCCTCCGAGTCATTTCCTCAGTGCTATCCAGGTCCCGATTGAGGAAAGGGTCCGGGCAGCACTGAGCGGGCAGGCCGTGCCCAGTGCATGTCCCGGTAACTGCCTGTTCATTCCCCAGGCCCTCCGGTCTGAGGTGCTCCAGTGGGGACGCGGGTCCCAGTTCTCGGGCCACCCGGGGGTCAAGAGGACCACCGCCTTCATTCGGCGTCGCTTCTGGTGGCTGGACCTACCAGACGACGTCAAGGGCTTTGTGAGTAAACCAAAAATGTAAGAATTCCAGGCACTCAGAGAATAATTGGATCCGAAAGAAGTAAAAAAAGGGATAAAAAGCCTTTATTAAACCATGGCTAAACAGTTAAAAAAGCCAAAATGTTTCGACCTATGCGGTCTTTGTCAGGGCGTAAAAAGTGCCATAGGCCAAGGCAAACGTATATAGACATAACAACCAATAGGGAAGGTGAGACATGTCACCTGATGACCTAAATAGGTACAGAGGGATGTATGGTTTGAGAAAATAATTGGACAATAAATGCACAAAAAAGTAAATACAAAAAGGAAATGTATATGTATGTACATATGAACATACACAGATATGGAAAAACAAGATATGCGGACATAAAAAACGAGAGATCTCCATATAGAAAGAGAATTATAAAAAAGACAAAAAATCAATATCCTCATTTAACCCTGGATAATTAAGGGCATCAAATGTATGAATCCAAAAGGCTTCCCGTTGACAAAGCCTTTTAAATCTATTGCCGCCTCTGATAGGCGCTCTAATATGCTCAATGCCCTCGATTTTGAGAAGGGAATCATTGTTATTATGTGCCTCCGTAAAATGTCTGGCAGTGGGATACTCGTGATTCTTCTTGCGAATGGCGTATTTATGTTCAACTAAGCGATCACCAAGACGTCTCTTAGTTCGGCCAATGTAAAAAATTCCCGGACAGGGACACGACAAGCGATAGACCACAAAAACAGTGTTGCAATTAATAAAATCTGTATGCGTATATGTTTTCCCAGTTTAGAAATCCGAGAAGGGATTAGTTTGGAGGATATTGTCACAATGATTGCAGTTATAACATTTAAAATTTCCAACAGGTTTACTCAGCCAATTGGAAGTACTTTCAGCAGGGAGATAACTGCGCACAAGTTTGTCCCTTAAGGTGGGTGCACGTTCAAAGGAAAACATTGGAGGTTCAGGGAAAACATTACGGAGGGTAAGGTCACTTTCAATTATAGGCCAGTTGGATTTGATTATATTACGAATATGCACAGCCCGAGTACTATACTGGGTTACGAAATAGGGCCGAGTATGGGGGCGCTTCTGATGCTTACGTTTATGAAGGAGGTGATCCCGATTGAGCGAACATGCTTTATCTCGAGCTTGTTTAATAACCGAGGGTTTATAAGCTCTCTCTCTAAAACGATTAGACAGATCAGCCGACTGCTTAGTGAATACCTCATCTCTGTCACAGATCCGACGTAACCGTTGAAACTGTCCAAAAGGAATGTTATTCTTAAGGTGTGTCGGGTGAAACGAATCCGCTCTCAGAATAGTGTTCCGGGAAGTTTTGTGAGTGTGAGCTATGTGAGTGCCTGCTCGTCTGTGCCACGGCCAAGACCCCACACACACACCCCTCTGGTCTCCTTCAGCCACTCCCTATCCCTAGCCGTCCCTGGTCCCACATTGCCCTCAATTTTGTCACCGGCCTACCTCCCTCTCAAGGCAACACCACCATCCTCACCATAGTTGACCGTTTTTCTAAGGCAGTCCATTTCATTGCACTCCCCAAGCTCCCCTCAGCCAAACCCACAGCCAACTTCCTGATACAGCACGTTGTCCGTCCCCATGGTATGCCTGCAGATGTTGTGTCTGACAATGGTCCCCAGTTCACCTCCCACTTTTGGAAAGCTTTCCTGTCACTCCTAGGCCCTTCCTGTTACCTCAGTTCAGGTTTCCATCCTCAGACCAACGGCCAGACCGAGCGGGCCAACCAGACCCTGGAGACCATGCTGCGGTGCGTGTGCGCCATGAACCCAAGCTCTTGGTTGGCCCATCTGCCTTGGGTCGAGTACACCCACAATTCCCACGCATCCGCAGCCTCTGGTCTCACCCCCTTCGAGTGCTGCCTGGGTTACCAGCCTCCCCTGTTCCCCTCACAGGAGGTGGAGGTGGGGGTCCCCTCTGCCGAGGCCTTCATCAGGCGCTGTCGAAACACCTGGCACTCCACCCGCCGCGCTCTCGTTCGGGCGGGGAAGCAGATGAAGGACTCGGCGGACAAGCGACGTAAGCCGGCCCCCACCTACTGTGTTGGCCAGAAGGTCTGGCTCTCCGCCCAGGACATCCCCCTCAGGGTTGAGTCCTGCAAGCTCGCCCCCAGATTCCTCGGTCCCTTCCCCATTGATAAGATCATTAGTCCCACCGCCGTCTGTCTGAAGCTCCCCCACACCATGCGCCACATCCACCCGTCTTCCATGTCTCCCGAGTCCGGCCCTCTGTCACCCACCCCCTCCACCCGGATCCCGAGCCCCCACCTCCACCGCGCATCATTGACGGTGGTGAAGCCTACACTGTCCGTAAGCTCCTGAACTGTCGGCGGATGGGTAGGGGGTTGCAGTACCTCGTAGATTGGGAAGGATACGGTCCCGAGGAACATTCCTGGGTTCCTGGCAGATTCATTCTGGATAAAGAACTTATCAGAGTTTTCCACCAGACTCACCCCAAGCCTTAGCCCCAGCTTTGCTGGAGACCTTCAAGTATTCTTGTTTATGTTCTGAGTATTTTGTTCTTGTGCTATTTAGTATTTGGTTAGGTGTTTTGTGTTTGTCTTTAGGGTTTTGTATTTCATTTTTGGTAAGGGTTTTGTATTTCTTAGTCTTGTGGGGTTTGGCATTTAGTTTTTGATGTTTCTTGTATTTTTAGTTTCTGATGTTCCCTTTAAGCGCCAGGTGGCGCTTCTTGGGGGTGGGTACTGTTATGGTTCTGCCTCGTGTGTTGTCTTTGTGCTTATTTGTGCTTGTGCTTTACTCTCGCTTTATTTTTTCAGCTTTCATTCCCGCCGTCTGATGTTCGATTCTCTCTTTGCCCAAACTCCAGTGGTGTCGTGTGACAGCCTTCAGCATACCTGAGTCTCGTTATCCAATCACGTTTCCTCTTTCGGAATCGGCTGTGGTATTTCATTCATTGCTTCCACCTGTGCTTGATTCTGGGTCTCGCTAAAATCTGAGTGAATGCTTTCTCTGATAGGATAATTACTGACCCGTACTAACCAGCACTTATTTGAGGGTAATTGTATATTTTGTCACGTAGTATTAACCTGATTAACTCATTAGCGAGTGCGAGCGTTCCTAGCTTTTGTAATTCCTTCCTAAGCTTTCCCTGATTAACTGCGTTTAAAGCTATGCCTTCCTTTGCTTCTCTCGTGGTGCTTTATACTTGTCACATTTAGATTACCTCAATCTAAACCGTCTAGTTTGATTGATCGTCTCAGCGTCTTGTCTCGAGTCATTATTGTGAAATCTGGTTCTCGTGTAATTGTTTTATTAATCCAATGTGTTTCTGTTTCCTTTCGAGATTGCGTTTTGAGTCCCCGCCTCCTCCTGTGTCTATATCTGTGGGCAGGAGAGAGGAGACGTCAGACGGAACATTGCTAGACTCTGCTCCGCATTGTGAAATCTCAGCTCCTGTGCCTTTCCGAGTATTTCCTTGTGCTATTTTCCGAGTCTTGTTTTTGCTGCGCCCTCGTCTTGTCTCCCCGTTGTCAAGTCTCCCGGTGTTTTCCATCAGTGTAGTTATGTCCAGTTTTTGTTTTCTTATTTAGCCACTCTTTGAGTGTGTACCTTAGTTTTCCCAATCGTTCAGTGCATGTGCACGGTGTTTTGTTTCTGGCTTGTCTGCCAATTTTCTCCTAGTGTTTTGTTTCAATAAACACTTCAGTTCCTGCATCTGGTGTTCACCTGTCTACTTCCTAACAGTGTGTGTGTGTGTGTATATATTTTCAAGGACTTGCGCAAAATAATTTGAAATCACCCAAAAAGGCCAGAGGTCAGCAGAAAATCACAGCCAAAGCCTGAATGTGTGCCCAAAATTTGGTTTCACAAGAAGTTTCCAGTGAATTCTCATCTTAAATGAATCCTTATATTTCTAATAATCAGCACAGAGACAAAACAACACATACTTAAACTATACAAAGTCATCCATACATCAAATATGTTCACATATTTCACTCTGATATTTCTCAGCCAATGTTGATATTTCAGGATTTTGTTCCACCGGTGGTGAAGATTCCCCACATTTCACAATTTGTAAAAAACGAGGAGTCAGCTTTTGCAAAGTTATTCACTGACACAAACTTATCTCCAAATACTCACTGTGACTTTTCTCTGTATTACATATGTTTTCTTGTGTATATTGTCAAGGAATTACTTGAGATCAGAAAATCACAGCCAAAGCCTGAATTTGTGCTCAAAATTTGGTTTTGGTGCATCACTGCATCAGTATTGGTGAGGGATGGCACTGCTGTTGGCAACTTACATTTTCAGTAGTTTGAAAAGTTACAATGAAGTTACAATGTCTTCATTTGTCACAGTCACACTCTTAATCTGTACTTTCATTCCATTTTTGTACATTTTGATTATTTTCGGTACCCTGCTCCACCGGTGGTGTGTCATGGTTTTTGAGGCTGGTGGTGGCTTTGAGAGCATTCTTGGTTGCTCTCGTCTGGGACGATATCGGTTTGCCCACAATCGGATTCTTGGGCTAGCTGGCATTAATTGGGGGCGTCGCCCGGATTCTATTTAAGCCCAAGTTCTGCCTCGCTGCCCTTGCTAGAGTGTCAGTGTTTTGTTTGTACTTTAGCCGGTAAGGTCTCTAGTGAGAAAGTTGTTGAGGTATTAGCTGCAAAAGAGGAAAGTGCTAGATAGCAAGGGAATCTTTCTGTTTTTCCTCTTTCTGGGCACCGTCTGGTGCTAATTCTTTTCATCTCGGTTTCCGAGATTTTTTCCATTTCAATTTGTTCTGTCGAACTCGCTTTACTTCCTTATTGTTTCACGGACTGGATCTATGTCCTTTGGAAGCGCGAGTCTCCCTCTCTGATTTCTGCCAGTGTTTGTCTCTTATTTTGTCATCCTTCATTTCGTTCCGGCCACAGCATTTGGCGTCTCATAAATCCGACCATCACAAGGTGGCCTGGGGAACTTTCTCCCTTTGCCGTTCTGCCTGCCTGTGGGCTGTTGAGACTGCTGATGTGACTTGTTTTGTCCTTCTCAACCACTAAACTTCAATTTTCATGCAAGATTGTTGCAGTATTCTGCTTTTTTAACATTTTCACATTTTTGGGTTACCAGTGTCCCCAATTCCTGGTGGCCACTGAGGGTTGAACTTTGACCTTCGCGGCGCTCGTCCCCTTTCACCTTCAGTCCTCCAGGTGGATCGAAATCCACTTCATTGAAGTCTTTTCCTGAAATGGCTATTTTGTGATTTTCACCATGTGTTGCAAATTAAACTTAGAAAAATTTCACTGGTGTGCATTCTCCTGTGACCTCTTCCGCCGGCCCGTGGGTTTGTTCACGGGGCCGACGTCTCGTGATTTGTTATTGTCAACCTTTTAATCGCTGATTGCATGGAGCTTGTATGCATTTTGGCAAAGCTCATTCTGCTCTGCACCACTCATGGTGCAATGCTGTGATTCATGTACTAAATGTACTCTGACCAGGCTCTCCGCTTCGTCGGGAGGGCCCTGCTCGCTCTCACACTCCTCCGGGTGGGCTGTTACGACCCGGTCTAGGTAGGGCGGCCACAGGTAGATAAATGAGGGAAGCACGGGAAGAGAAAACTGCGACAAACACAAAAGGAAACTGCACGCTGAACAGAACTCCGGTCCCTACACTGCTGAACCAGAGCTAACTTAAACCTACCGCTGGTCTTCGAAGGGTTACCGGGCACGGGCACTCCCATCCCCCCACCCCTCCCACGGCCCACCGCTTCGCCCCGGGGCCTGCCCCTGCCCCTATGCCTCAGCTGCCCGTCCGCCCTTCCCGGGGCCCCCTGCCCTGCCCGCCCGGCTCCCACCCCCACCCAGCATACCCTCCTCGCATCACCAGGCTCTCCGCTTACCCCAGGGGGGCCCAAACTTAAGCCCCCCACCCCTAAATCCCAGCCAGTGCGCGGTTTTAAGTGAGCGAGCGGTAACAATTTATTTTGATGGTCCCTCTGTAGATGCTCAACAAACAGGAAATAACGTGTCAACAACATAAAGGTTGACTTTCAACAAAGGATGATTTGTAGACAGTTCAAATACTATTAACAAACACATAATCACACCGTCTACTAAGTGTCTTACACGCGACCTTAATCCTTATGTTGACGATCTACAGTATGATGCTAATAGATGCTCAAGAAACTTTAACTTGAGTATCAGCAGATGATCAGGTTAATACTTGGAGACGCTCAACAAACTATCAACAGAGAATCAATAGATGATCAGGTCAATATATGAGATGATGCTTGTAGATGTTCAAAGATCAGGTTAATACACAGGGAAATACTTAGACGCTCAACAAACAATCAACAGAGTATCAATAGATGATCAATTCAATATATGAGATGATGCTTGTAGATGTTCAAAGATCAGG
The DNA here is from genome assembly GCA_029692085.1 of Gymnothorax javanicus. NCBI lineage: Eukaryota > Metazoa > Chordata > Actinopteri > Anguilliformes > Muraenidae > Gymnothorax > Gymnothorax javanicus. Next base: position 65,451,032 of record CM056205.1, on the reverse strand, counting down.
TTAATACACAGGGAAATACTTATACGCTCAACAAACAATCAACAGAGTATCAATAGATGATCAGGTCAATATATGAGATGATGCTTGTAGATGTTCAAAGATCAGGTTAATACACAGGGAAATACTTAGACGCTCAACAAACAATCAACAGAGTATCAATAGATGATCAATTCAATATATGAGATGATGCTTGTAGATGTTCAAAGATCAGGTTAATACATAGGGAAATACTTAGACGCTCAACAAACAATCAACAGAGTATCAATAGATGATCAGGTTTATGTATGAGATGATGCTTGTAGATGTTCAACTGACACTGAATAAAGTTCCAGCAGATGATCAGGTAAACATTCAGGGAGATACTTGGAAATACTCAACTTACCATCAACAAAGTTTTAATGGATGATCAAGTAAATGTGGTGCCGATATCACCGTTTGTCTGTTTTGGGCAAATGATCCATATGTTTCAGTTAAGTCAGTTCATGCTGATTCCACTCACACTATCAACACATTGTCAGTAGATGATCAGGTTAATATACAGGATGATGCTTGTAGATGTTCGGCTGATATCAATAACATGTCTACAAATGATCAGGTAAGTATACATGAGATGCTTGGAAATACTCAACTGACTATCCATCAAAGATCAATAGATGACCAGGTAAATGTGGTGCCTGTATCAACAAACATCAGGTGAGCAAATTTATTATTTTTCAGATAAAGGCCTCTGACTGCCAACAGACTCACACTAGTTTTCATGTTGATAGATCATTCTTTCAACAGACTGTCAGTAGACTCTTCACATTCATGACTCTTCAGACAGCTTGAACTCATTTTTATACAACCAGATGGGTGTTCAATGAACCATCAGTGGAGTATCAACTAATAGTCAGCAGCTGGTCAGTAAGGACTATACTGTCTATGGCATAGATCTGTGGGTAAATTTGAATTTTCCATCAAAATAAAGTGAAAAACCATTCAATTAAGTGTGAGGATACGCTCAGGAACCAGACGCGAGAACCAAACAGTGTAGTAGATGAGAGTTTATTAAGAGCCAGAGTCTGTAACTATCAACCAGGGGGTGATATATCATGTTCCAGTAGGCCACTGAAGATTTTTGTGGGGGTAGATATCTCGTCCAAACTGACAAAAATTACGTTTTTTATCAGAAGATCCCTTCAGGCTGGAAATTACAGCCCTTTTTAGGATAGGGGTCAAAAGGGCCAAAATAGTGACATGGTCAAAATCTGGACTTTGTCCTTCTAATATCTTTGTGTGCCCTCTGTAAACCTCCTTGATCTTATGGTATATGAATGTATGGGTAGAGTTCTTCCATTTAGCATAATTTTCAAGGTTTACTGAGGGCGCCGCCTATAGGTGGCCCATCAAATCATGGCTTTCTGCATTTTGGATTACATCTGAGACCCTCCCAGGGCCTGCACCCTCATTAAACCTTGCTAATTTATGTGTATTTGGATACATTGGGCCTATTTCTTTCCAAATTTGCATAAATGGTGGTGGCTTAGTTAGGGCGCTTTTGCATAGGTGGCGCTTCTTTTGGCAAGAACATGATTTTAGGCGATTTTCATTTGGCCATATCTCAGTGCGCCCCCGATGGATTTCAGTGAAACTTGTTTTATTATGTTTGTCTATATCTCTATTAATTATAAAAATTTCAAGAAGGCTTTTTAACTCATTAACCCTTTACATGACAAAGTTTGATATATGTCACAATCAAGCACCACCACCGAAAAATGCCCATTTTTGTTTTAGTCCCCACCAACCAGTGGCGAGAATTATTTGAGCGTTTTCAGAGCATTGAGGCAAGAGAACTTATTCAAAAAAGCAACAATTTTTAAAATGTTAAAACTGAAATAAAATAAGAGACATGAAGTATTGGTAAACTCTGTATGCACCAAAGCAGAGGCAAACCTAGCTTTTTGGTCCTTGGGGGTCCTTATAGTATTCATATTCATCAAATGAGTCATGCAGCAAAGTATTCTGCATTACTTCAAACCATAGCGGTAACCATAGTACTTTTCAGAGGGGGTTGAGGACCCTGTCTTTACATTCTGCATGTATTATGCATATACACAGGCCACACCCATTCAACAATGTAATCAGAAATATATGATCTAATATCTTGGGAGCAAAACTAATCGCTAGCACAATATCCCACAAGGTAAAGATGGAACGATGTACTGCTCGCAGGTCTTAAAATCAGAAGATGTTAGTGGTAAAGCAGGATTTCCACGGCTCTATTCTCTCTCTGAACATGCCATCAAAACATGTGGTCGCAGCAGTGCTGCCACCTGCCATATGAGCCGCCTATTGGAGAACTAACCTTTTGCCTTTCTTGATTAAAGTGGAGTGTGATCTGGTGTGAACGTTTTAGCACAAAGAGGCAAAAAGCCTTCTTCATATTCTCATCATGAATAGCAGAGATAAACACAATAAAACAAGTTTCACTGAAACCCATAGGGGGCGCACCGAGATATGGCCAAATGAAAATCGCGTTCTTGCCATAAAAAGCGCCACCTATGCAAAAGCGCCCCAACTAAGCCACAGCTCTTTATGCAAATTTGGAAAGAAACAGGCCCAATGTATCCAAATACACATAAATAAGCAAGGTTTAATGAGGGCGCAGGCCCTGGGAGGGTCTCAAATGTAGCCCAAAATGTCATGAATTGAAGCGCCACCTATAGGCGGCGCCCTCAGTAAACCTTGAAAATTATAATGCCAAATGAAAGAACTCTACCCATACATTCATATACCATAAGATCAAGGAGGGTTACTGAGGGCGCACCAAAATAGTCAAAGGTCAAATTCCAGATTTTGATTATGTCACTATTTTGGCCCTTTTCACCCCTACCCTAAAAAGGGCTGTAATATCCACCCTGAAGGGATCTTCTGATAAAAAGTAATTTGTCAGTTTGGAAAAATATCTACCCCCACAAAAAACTTCAGTGGCCTACTGGAACAGGATATATCACCCCCTTCTATGAGCTGGTCCAAAGTTAAAGACTCTGGCTCTTAAGCGAGGGGGGAAACCCCCACAGTGCAGAAGGCAAAGGTACAAAGTCCACAATCCAAAAATCACAATCCAGAAGGACAGAAACAGAGTCGAAAACCAGGGCAGCAATCACAGTACTCGTGGTCGGGCAAAAAACAGGTTCGGTACACAGGCACAGGTTTGTCAGAGAAGCAAAAGCCAAAATCCAGTGGGCGTAATCCAAACCGTTAACAGGGCAGCAAACACAAAACTCATAGTCGGGCAAAAAGGGTTCATAAACAGATGCAGACAATAGTACCAAAAAGCAGAGCCAAAAATCGTAAGTTGGACAGTCCAGTCAGAAGAGTAACACTAGGAGTACAAGGCGAAGAAGATAGCAGCACAGGTAAACAAGAGAAACGATCTGACAAGGAAGTGCTGTGAAAAGACACCTAATATACACTCCTGGGAGATCACATGATACATAGAACATAGGTGCAGGAAATGAGGCTAATTACAAAGGAAGCAAACATGAGGGAGAACCTAATCACATGAAATAGGCAAAAGCCAAAACGCGGACAAGGATCACAAGACAGCCTATAGACAGAACAAACAGATCCGGTTAGGGATTTCTACGTGCACAGAGTGAGTGGCAGAACAGTGATTAGACAGGTGCAGAGAATCTGCTAGAAGCACAGCAAAGTAAATTGAGTGAAGGCAAGAGGCGGAGACTAGAACAGGGCGAATGCTGAGAGATCGTTAGTCAATTAGTAGAGTGCAGCTATACAATCCCTAGTGCTTGTTAGTAAGTTAGTACTATGTACAATGTTAGTCTTGGTTAGTAATTTAACAAAACAACAAACTGTTAGTATTGGTTAGTAATCCAGAAAAAGCAAGATGAAGGAAGTAAACGAGATTGGAAGGAAGGTTGAAATCCAGAAACCATTAAATCACCCGAAAGAGTGGCACGCAATACTGGGGCTGTGAGCAGACAAGAGACAAGAGACCAGACAGGGGGAGACAAAGTGCAATGCATGGTGATAACAAAAACATGGACCGGAATGTAACTATGGTAAAATGCAAAACATGGAAAAACTAAACTAAGACAATACATGAACAAAACTAAGTAACCAAATGACAAAACAATAACCAGGCAAAACAGAATAAACATGGCAGACAGATCAGAAACATAGCAAACAGGCAGAATCACAACATTAAGTTTCATATATACAACTTTTTCATTTCAAGTTTGATGTTCAGGGCACTTTTAGGGGCATATCAACAACCTGTCTGTAGATGCATAATGACTATTAAATGATTATATGCTAAATTCAAAATGTCCTGAGTCTCAGACTAGCACAGAAACAAATCTTTGGTTTAGGAAATTAAAAAGCAGAGAGGGTATTGTTTCCACTCTTACAATGTTTAATGAACATGAAATAGTCACAATGATTGAGACTTTTGTACAGGAAAATAAAACAAAGGGTATCATTTTTATGAGTAAGTCAACAAACAGTCGCAGTCAAAGGTGTATGAAAATACACTATACCATATGGTTAAAAACAGAAGGAATTGCTTGATTTGCTCAGTTCAGCTTGTTTGCACTACTGTCTTTATCTATGCAGTGTCCAATTTTGTCAGTAATTGCACAGTTTAGCCCACAGCAGTCTAATGATATAGTTTGATTTCTTTTATAAGCCTCCCAAGGACCCCTTGCCTGTGCCTCCTACCCAGCCAATATGTCCATTCAATGAACATGAGCTGGTTTTTGAGAGCACTCTCAGACCGGTTAGCACGTAAACGCCAAACCTCTTTTTTGAAGGTTGTCCACGCCCTTTCAATGTTTCGTGTATGCGCTCCTGTTGTTGGGTTTACAAAATTCACACTGTGATTGACTGTGTGGTGTGTGTGTCCTCTCTGAGAAAGCTGAGAATACGCACGCCACTCATCACTAATGATGATTCTGCGTCTCCTAACATGCTTTTCTATGATGGGGAGAAGGGTCATCTTGTCTCTCCTCTTCACTAACCAAAGAACTGGTTTTCTGGAAGGACGAATCTCCAACATCCCAAACACCCATGATTTCCTGCCCCATGTGCCTCCAAAACGGCCTCTCGCATACTGTAAATATCATTAAAACATGATTAATGGTCATAGAATTTATGTAGTTAATGTAAGATCCAATGGACTTGTGCACAATCTGTGGGGAGTACTATTCTGACTGTAGGAGGTAATACTTGTCTCGATCTCACACACCCAAGTACACATTGAACAGAGCAAGGTCAAAAACATTCTGAAGATATGCAGATAGGAACAAACGTATTTCAGGCTTTTTGTTCCATTTCTCTCCACCTAGTCGTTGCGGCCTGTGAGAGTATGGACATGGCTGTGTGACCTTAGCGATTGCTAAAGAATTTTGTGCAAAAGTGCATGTAGTAGGACATCAAACTTGCTATGGGTTACATGTGAAAATCATGGTGATGCATCAAGGTAATCATCTTTTATGATGAGTGGCACATGCAAACTGCACATACAATGGCGTGAAAAAGTGTTTGCCCCCTTTCTGTTTTTTTTTTTGCATGTTTGTTACGCTTAAGTGTTTCAGATCATCAAAAAAAAAAAAATATATATATATATATATATAAGACAAAAACATCCCAAGTAAATACTAAAATGCAGTTTTTAAATGATGATTTTATTTAATAAGGGGAGTAAGCTATCCAAACCTACCTGGCCCTATGTGAAAAAGTAACTGCCCCCTAAATCCTAATAACTAGTTGTACCACCCTCAGCGACAACAACTGCAATCAAACATTTGCAATAACAGGCAATGAGTCTTTCACATCGCTGTGGAAGAATTTTAGCGCTTTCTTCTTCGCAGAATTGTTTTAATTCAGCTATATTGGAGAGTTTGTGAGCATGAATAGCCTGTTTAAGGTCATGCCACTGTATCTCAAGCGGATTTAAACCGGAATTTGACTAGGCCACTCCAAGACCATCATATTGGTTTTTTTTTTTTTAAGCCATTCAGAGGTGGACTTGGTGGTGCGTTTCAGATCATTGTCCCGCTGCATAACCCAAGTGCACTTGAGCTTGAGGTCACAAACTGATGATCAGACAGACATTCTCCTTCAGGATTTTCTGATTCACAGGAGTCCCAAAGCCTCAGACATGGCTTTGCAACCCTTTCCAGACTGATAGATGTCAATTTCTTTGTTTCTCATCTGTTCTTGAATTTCTTTAGTTCGTGGCATGACATGTTGCTTTTTGAGATCTTTTAGCCGACTTCACTTTGTCAAACAGGTTCTATTGAAGTGATTTCTTGATTCAACAAGTCTGGCAGTAATCAGGCCTGGGTGTGGCTAGTGAAAAAATGTGGTTAATCACAGTTAATTCATGATTTAAGAAGGGGGGGCAATTACTTTTTCACATAGGGCCAGGTAGGTTTGGATAGATTTTTCCCTTTAATAAATAAAATTCAAAAACTGCATTTTGTATTTACTCGGGATGTCTTTGTCTAATATTACAATTTATTTGATGATCTGAAACATTTAAGTGTGACAAATATGTAAAAAAATAAGATATCAGAAATGGGGTGAACACTTTTTCACGCAACTGTATGATACATAATATTTAAGTGCAGTGTGATACATTTGACAGAAAAATTTTGTGCAAATGCTCACCATGAAAATACAGTTAATTTAGAAATGGGGCCATATATTTACTCCAAAAATAACTTCCCAAACTAAGACTGACTTGCTGTCCATCATACCGATTGGTCATGACTTTTGTGTACCATCTGCTCACCTTGCGTTTATGGCGAATCTTGCTTTCATCTATTTGTATGTATACATTGGTTCCACCAATTTTTTGTCCCCTCTTCTTTTTATACTTCCGCATACTCCTCACACAGACATCCCTCAATGTGTTTGACATCTTGGACAGGGTCGCGCTGCTGCCAGAAATGCCGTCCTGGATCATATCCACCTGCCTCGTTTGAGGACCCTGGGAAAATCTACCAAAAAAATTTATATTACATTAAAATAGCTCACTATGTCAAAAAAATCAAAGCTATTGGTCACAAATATTTTCAAAAACACTGCTCTATTACATTATAACATAGCTAGGCTAACTTAATTTCTTGAGCATAGCATCAAGCATGTTAATGGCTAAGGATAATTAAGCCTGCAGTGTTAGCATCTATAAAGGCTTACCTGTGTATATACTTCATCCAGCTGAACAAGCTTGCATGTGAGCGGGTAAAAATAGATTTGGTCCTGATGCTCCTTTTGGTTCCACATCCCTTCTTGCACTGCCTGGTAGATTCAAAGAACAGGCAAAAATTCGTTTTTTCCCCCTCCATTGTGATGCTGAGAAATACCATGGGCTACCACTCACTGATCTTTTGGACATGGACCTCAACTTGACTTTAATCTATGAGCAAGACATAATTTCAATATGTTCAACTCACCAGATGTATCCATCTTTGCAGTGGGAGGTCACCATCCTGCGGTATTTTCGGCAAAGTTTGCATTTCATGTATGCTTTTAGAAGTCTTTTCTTTTGCAGCCATCTTATAAGTTTCAAGCGTGATTTTTTTGTTTCTTTCACATATACCTTCTTAATAAGTTTTCTCGTCAGGCTTGACATATTCGTTTGTTTTGACTAGTTCAGGCGCCAAATTTTGCTTAAAATATTCCTTGCGCTCAAGGGTGATGATAATTGGTCGAGACTCACGCTGCTGAGACGTTTAGTGACCTTAAAAAAAAAGCGGGTTTGAGACGCAATTTTAAGCCAACAAATCCAGTCGGTGACGCAGCACAAACGCAGTGGAAGGTCTGTAGCTACTTATTTGATTATTCGTTTCGAAGATATGGTTATGTTGGGTTGTCAATGTCCTGACAATAATGTAAAGTTACTAAAGATGGCAACGATGAACTTTGCTGGCGACCAACTTTAGTCAGCCGGAGCTTTATTAGCCAGCTGGCTCTATAACTGTTTGTTAGCTGGCCGGTTGGCTGCTTATCGTGTGCTTGCTCAATTTAAGTCGCAAGTCAACTGAGCTAGCTAGCGATCTGTTGCCTTTTCTGAACGTGACCGACTACAAGTCTTTTCTACATCGGTGGTGGAAATGCTCGTAATGCCTTCATGTGATTTACCTGTTGATAATTATTAGTTCTGGCTTTGTCGTGATTAGTTACAGTAGGTTAGCGTTAACTTGGCTAATATGAATGCGTAGAGCTGTGCTGACGCATTTTTTTTAATTCAATAACGTTACTAGATGTCGATTTACAACACACGCAGGAGACCTGGCAAAGATCAAGGTAATACATGTCTGAGGGAACGTGTGCCATTTTCTTTCATGCTTGGATCAAACAGCTTAACCTTTGATTTTAGACTTACTGGCCAAATAAGCTGTTACCTCTAAGATTTCTGGCAACTAGTTGTGGTAGCACTTCACAGTGAGGTAACATAGTACTAAATCTGAACTTACTGACGCGTTACCCCCACCCGCAAAAGTACCTAGTAATACCTGAAACGAGGTAATGTTACCTTTTACAAATTTGAATAGTTACCAGAGAACAAATGAGGAATTAACTGCTGGTAAGGCATTTAATAACAGACAGTTCATGAGTGAATCTGGGACAAAATGTCACCAGACAAAATCTCAACGGACAAAATGTTAATGGACAAAATGTCACATTTTTCAAATAAGTATCTTCTTCTAAGTTAACAGTTAAACTTGTCAGTGTTTCATTAGATTGTGTGTAATTTATGTGTAATGGGGCAAATTCTTGTTGTTACTGAAGCAAAGTTCAGGCAATTATAAGGCATGAGCATTACAGTATTTTTTTACCTTTTTACTTCAAAATATTTAATTTGAAAAAGCGCTGTATTATGTAGTTTTCTACATTTTAATTTGATTTTTTCATATTACTTTTAATGTATTAAGTTCATACCTTATAATCTTTCATGCCCGTTCTTTGATATTTTACACACATAATAATAATAATAATTTATGCATATAAAATAATAAACATTGCACACATAATAATGAGTATTTACCCTCGAAACAAACTAATAAAACAGTGGCAAGGTAAAATAGGAAGAGAATACTCATTAGAAAAAGGTGACATTTTGTCCAGCTTACCACTTGGTGACATTTTGTCCTGTGGCATTTTGTCTGGTGACATTTTGTTCGGTGACGACATGTCCAGTGACATTCTGTCCGGATACCTTCTTGAATAACCCCCAATCCAGGGGTGTCAAACTGGTCCATTAAAAGGCCAAGGGGCTGCTGTTATGATTCTGTTCTGTCTATTATGATTCTGCTCTGCCTGTTATTGTTCTGCCATGTTTATTATGATTCTCCCCTTCCCTGTTATGTTTATGATCATGTCTGTTAGGTTTTGTCATGTTCTGTTTAGTTTTTGTATTTTGCCATGTTTTCGTTTTTGCCACTCCCTTGCACTTTTCTGTTATAGTCCGGTCCATGTTTTGCCATGCCCTGCATTGCACTTTGTCTCCCCTGTCTGGTCTCTTGTTTAGTTACAGCTTCTCCCCAGTCCCGCGTGTCACATGCTTAGGTGATTTCATGGTTTCTGGGTTTCAAACATTCCTTCCAATCTCGTTTGCTTCCTTCGCCTCTCTTTTTCTATATTACTAACCAATACTAACAGTTTGTTGTTTTTGTTAAAGTTACTAACCCAGACTAACATTGTATATAATACTAACTTACTAACGAGCACTAGGGATTGTATAGCTGCACTTACTAATTGATTAACAAGCTCTCCTTTTCGCCCTGTTCTAGTCTCCGCCTCTTGCCTTCACTTAGTCTTTGCTGCAACTCAGCGGATCCTTCGCACCTGCTCCACTCTGTCCTGCTTCTCATTATCTGTGCATCGTTAGAACTCCGTAGAACCGAGCTGTATGTTTTGTCATAGGCTGTCTCGTGTTCCCCTGTCCGCGTTTTGGCTTTTTGCCAATTCTATGTGATTAGGTTCTCCCTCATGTTTTGCTCCCACGTAATTAGTTTTATCCAGTTCACCTTTTCCTAATCATAGCATGTGACTTCCCTTCTGTGTATTTAAACAGTCTTCTCACAGCAGTTCCCCATCAGAACGTTTCTCTTGTGCTATGCTTATTTTTGCCTTGTAATCTCTCGTGAATCTCTTCTGACTGGACCGTCCCTGATTTTTGGCTCTGAATTGGAATTCTTGTTATCTCTGTGTATTGAACCTCTTTTTGTCTGACTACAATTTTTGTGATTGGTGCCCTGCTTACGACCTGGATTACGCCCTGTGGATTTTGATTTTTGGATTGTGGATTGTTCACCCCCCTTTTCCAATAAAATCCCATTTTTACTGCACTACTGGTTCTCGCGTCTGGCTCCAGATCGTTACCTAACAGCTGCAGGATTGTTTAATTGAGGACAGAATGAGGAACTAACTGCGATCAAACTATAATTTAACTGGCAGTTCTTGAGCAAGTTTTCATGAAATATTCTAGCTAGATTAGCACATCATTTGTTAAATGAAGAACTTATTGCAAGTAATCCATTTTATGTAAGGTTACTTCATTTTAAAGTTCAAATACAGTTTGTTTCTCATTTGTCTTTCATTTGTTTTTAACTGTTTTATCTTAGGCCCTGTGTTCTACAGTGTCTCTTCCATACAGAGAATTTTTAAATCTGCTGGAAAATGTTTTGGCGCTGTTATTTTCTGTTCTATGTTGCACTAAAAACACTTTTGCTTGTCATGTTGGCTTATCTGTGTTTGGCTAGATAACCTGCGACCTATGAATCAAGAACTTCTGGCACGGAAGAACAAAGCAGTGACCCTGCAAAGCCAAGTGGAGGAGTTGAAGTCTTGCAATAACAAACTTCAACAACTTGAGGAGCTTACAGCTAAACAAGGTAGATATTAAGTTTCACAGAAGTTTCCTCTATTGACTTGTCCATGAGTAAATTAACAAGAACCAAGTAACACCTGATTTTTTTTTTTTTTTTTAGCTGGACCCTGTGGGTCAGTAGCCAGGCAACCAGAAGAATTTAACTTCAAGAATCTTTTGCTGTGGCAGGTGCCTCTGGTCCTTCTATCTCCTGCTCTGACAGCTTTCCCGCTGACCTGGCTGGGTCAAATCAATCACAGGTGTTACCTAGTATGAGGCGGGTTTGATGCAATGACTGACTTTCAGGCATTTTTGTAAACAACTAAGACGTGATGTGGTATGATTTGATTCTGCTATCGCAACAGGATTGGACAAATAGACCGTATATGCTAAAAGAAGAACAAACATCTGAACTGAAAGACACGCTGCACTCAGATCTTTTAGTGGGTGTTCATAATGTCTTATAATGGGCTGTGACTATCCATCTACAATCCCATCCTCCAAATCTGATGTCAACCAGAATGTTTTTCAAGTCATGATGTCACTTGGCGGGGAACTTTTTAAGACTGCCCTAATGCCTTCTCTGACAGAAAAACGTAAGCTGTTGCCAACCAAAAAAATCAGGCTCGGCTACTCCCACCCCCAACTCTGGATGCTTTCCTCAAATTTACGTATTACTGCCCCGCAAACACCATGTTTTTCATTTGGACATACACTACCAGTCAAAAGTTTGGACACACTTTGCTAATGTCATAATGCTCTGTTTTTAGTGAACCTAAAGTGGTTTAACTCTTCTATGTTACCTCAAATGGCATGAAGTAAGGGGTAAGTGGTCAGAAGTTTACGACTAATTGGACAATAAGGCCCAAGAGAAGCAGAGCATAAGTGCAGCACATTTATAGAGACTTTGACAGCCATTCAGGTGTGAACTCATCATGGCAACATGACTGGCCTAGAATAAAAAATATGAGTATGCGCAGGAATGATTTCTACAGAGGTTAATTGAATTTAAAGATTTAATAATTATGCACGTATGGGGGGGGTGTAAATTTTTTTTTTTTTTTTTTTCTTTCATCAGTTATGGTTAGAAAAATGTGTCAACTTTTGACTGGTGTACATCAAATACAGAAAGCAAAATGCTCACTGGCCTTCCAACTTTTATTTATATTTTTGACCTGCTGTATAACACCAATCACAGTTTTCCACTCACTTTATGATCCCCTTGAATATCGCTTTTAGCTATTTTATTAGGTCACCTGAGCCTAAGGCTCCAGTGACCGATTGCCATCCGTCTTCGTACGTCGTCCGTAAACGTTTATATTTTGAACTTAAACTCAAAAACTGCTGAACGGATTTCAATGAAACTTCACAGGAATGTTCAGCACCTGGCCCTGACCAAGTGTTGTTATTTTTCGGGTCATTTTGAACTCCAAGATGGCCGCCATGCTCGGGTGACCGTTTAGGCCCATGGGCCTCTTGTATATTTTAGAGAGCTACAGTACGTAACTGTCGAATAAACACTGTCCCCAGATGATACCAACTTCAGAAAGCATCAAGCCAAGTTTGCCTTACCTATTTATAAGGCCGGCATCAGAAATGTTGCCCAAGTATCAAATGCGATGTGTTGTTTTTTTTATTATTATACAGTGCTTAACAAATTTATTAGACCACCACCCAATTTATGCCACAGCTGCCCAAAATTAACAACATTGATAATTACCAAAATCATTTTTTATCCTGTTTCTTTGATGGATAATACACCGGTATGTAGAAGCGCTTGAACTGAAATTATATTTTTAATGCTAAAATATAATTACTATTCATGAAATTTCAAATTTACCGTTTTACAGAATAACAGAAAAAATGGTAAAGCATATTATTTTTTGATGAAGATGTCAAATTACAGTGGGGTGCAAAAGTTTTGGAACCTTTGGCATATTTCAGACGAGCCTGTTTGTGTCGAGAATGAAGAAAAAGTTTCTTACAAATCACTCTTCCATTCAACTTTTGCACATGCAATCTTTGCTTGATTGTAGAGCGTTGTACATTGACTCAGAGGGTCTGATAATATCAAGTTCTAACATGTACTCAACCTCTTTCTCAGCAATCTTTCTCTTGTCAGGATTCATCCGGTACGGATGCTGTTTTATTGGTTTGGCATCACCAACATCTACATCATGAGAGGCTATAGAAACTCTCTTTGGAACATCAGGAAATAGATCTTTATATTTCTTGATCAACCTCTCAAACTGATCTTTCTGTGAGGGTTCTAAGTGCTGAAGTTTTACATCAAGATTTTGCAACACTTCAGAATTTGACAATTTACATGAAAAGCTTCAGCTTTAATTCTAGGTTCATCAGCTTGAAACTCCCATCATCTTCACAAGTCTCACCCATAGGAGGATCTGAAGTGACAGCTGCAACCCTAGCTTTCCTATCATGATAAGGCTTCAGCATGTTAATGTGACACAACTGTTTTGGCTTTCTCCTATCTGGAGTCTTCACAATGTAATTGAGATCATTGAGTTTTGTCAGAATTTCATAAGGACCATGAAATCTAGCCTGCAATGGATTGGACTGCAAGGGAAACAACACAAGGACCTTGTCTCCTGGTTTAAACTCACGGCTTCTAGCCTTATGATCATACCAAGTTTTCATTTTTCCCTGACTTGATTTCAAGTTCTCTTTGGCTAGGTCACAAGCTGCACGCAGTCTTTCCTTGAACTTGCTAACATAGTCTAACAGACTGATATGCGGCTCTTTCTCTTGCCATTGTTCACTCAACAATAGCAAAGGTCCTCTCACTTCATGGCAACAACAACAAATGAACACCTTCCTCCCAGTCTTTCTCATGGTCATAACAATAAGTCCTCATCATTGCCTTCAGAGTGGAATGAAACCGCTCTAAGGCACCCTGACTCTCTGGATGATAGGCACTGGAAAGAATCTGCTTCGCACCTAGTTCACACACAACCTGCTGAAACAATCCGTAAGTGAAATTGCTACCTTGATCTGACTGAATTTCCCTGGGAAGGCCAAACAACGTGAAGAACTTTATCAAAGCCTTTGAGACTGCAGTTGCCTTGATGTTGCGTAGAGGTATGGCTTCAGGGAATCTGGTAGATGCACACATGATTGTCAACAAGTACTGATTTCCAGATCTAGTCTTGGGTAATGGACCAACACAATCAACGATGACCTTGGAGAAGGGCTCCCCAAATGCTGAGGATAGGCTGCAATGGAGCGACAGGTGGGTCTAACTGGTGTTTTCCAACTACCTGACAAGTGTGACAGGTTTTGCAAAAGTTGGAAACATCTTTCCGAAGTCCAGGCCAGAAGAAGTGTTTCATGATCTTGTCAACAGTCTTGTGAACACCAAGATGACCTCCTAAAGGCAAACTATGAGCCATTGTTAAGATCTCATTCCTATAGACCTTCGGAACAACAATTTGCTTGACCACTGCCCAATCTGCATTGGCAGGGATATGAGGAGGGCGCCACTTCCGCATCAACACTCCATCCTTGAGATAATACCCAACTGGAACTGCGTCTATTTCTTCATCAGGAAGGGCCCTCTTCTTCAGTACACAAATTTCAGGATCATTGGTTTGCTCCTGAATCAACCGCTTTCTGGACAGAGACAAGTCTCCAGACACATCAGAATCACCAGACCCATCTGGCTGGCTGAACACAGAACTGATAAAAGTGTCTGATAAGTCCTCAAACGGAGAAACCATAGTAGGCTGAACAGAGTCATGAGGCGAACCACCTGAGTCATGACTATTCAATGTGCTGGATGGCACCACATCATCTTCTTCTTGAGCTTTCTTGGCCATAGCACGAGTCACTGCACAGGAAGGATACAGAGATGGGTCTTCATCGCCATCTTCAGTGCTCGGCTGTGAAGTAAGATGAACAGGGGGAACTACATTGCCCCCAGCCAGGTCATTGCCTAGCAACAGAGAAACACCCTTGATAGGTAGACTTGACATAAGTCCCACCTTTACCTGTCCTGTAACTAAATCTGACTTCAAGAATATAGAGCACAGGAGTACAGATACAGTCCTCCCTTCAATACCTTGTACAAGTATGAAATCCCCAGAAGCGGTCTCATCACGTAACTCCAAGGAGTCCATCAACAAAAGTGACTGAGAAGCTCCGGTATCCCTTAGGATATATATGGGGACAGGAGGAGAATGCTCATTCAGAGCCACAAATCCCTCTGACACAAATGGAAGGAATTCCTCCCTCACAAAGTCAGCAGTATCAGGCTTCTTAGCCTCACGGGAGCAGGCAATTTAGCAGATCGGTCATCTACTACAGGGGTTTCTAACCTTGTCTTCACAAAGGCATTGGGTTTGGTATCCTTTTCTTTTTCTTTCTTAGCTTTAAGGAACCAACAGTTAGTTGTAACATGACCAGATTTCTTGCAATAATTGCAAACTAGACCACTTTTGTCACTGTCAGCTTTCACACTTTGATCAGACCTTTGACTGGATTTCTGAGCACCATCACCAGATTTGTCTTTGTCTTTGGGTGAGGAATCTTGGGTATCACCGTTACCTTTCTTCTGAAATTGGGACCATCTATTGTTACTGCTAGACTGCAATTTGGACTTATTTGTGAGAACATATTCGTCTGCAAACTTGGCAGCTGATTGCAAATTCAGTGCTTGCTTCTCATTAAGGTAGGTCTTAATATCATCCTTGACACAGTTCTTGAATTCTTCAACTAACACCATCTCTTTTAATGAGTTGAAATCATCCTTGACCTCCATAGAAGTACACCAGCGCTCAAAGCAAACCTTCTTCTCGTTAGCAAATTCCACATAAGTCTGATTGTCAGATTTCTTCAGACCTCTGAATTTCTGTCGGTAAGCCTCTTGAACCAACTCACAAGCTGTCAAAATAACCTTTTTGACAACCTCATAATCAGAGGAATCATCTGCAGACAAAGCCGAATAGGCTTGTTGAGCTTTACCCTTGAGGACAGTTTGCAACATCAGAGGCCAGTGTTCCTTTGGCCACTGACAACTCTTAGCTACCTTCTCGAAGCACTGGAAATACTAATCAACCTCCTTCTCCGAGAATGGAGGCACCAGCTTTACCTCCTGGCTAGCACGAACTTTGTTTTTGGCTTCCATTTTAATTTTTAGTTGCTCCATTTGGAGCCTTTCTTCCTGTCTAATTTTTTCTAAATCGAAATCTCTCTGTCTCTGTCTCTCTCTCTTTCTGCTCTTTCCTCTTTCTCTCTTTCTTTTTTCTCTTGCTAATTTTTCTAACTCAAACTGCCTTTCTTTCTCTCTTTCTGCTCTCTCGAACTCTCTTTGTTTTTCTTTTTCTCTTTCTGCTCTCTCGAATGCTCTTTCCTCTCTTTCAATCTCTAGCATTTTTAATTTAAGCTCCATTTTTTCATTTGGATTTTCCACTGGAAACTGTTCCAGATCTCCTGGTGCAAACACATTTTCATCAATGTAATCTTCAACAATCTCTCTAGCCAGTCTTGCTTTTTGCTTGGCTGGTTTTACATCTGTCAGCTCTAACTGTCTGCATATTTCTAGCAGTTCTGTCTTTTTAAAAGACTTCAAAACCTCTACGATTGGTGATGCCGAGAAATCATCCATTGCTGTTGATCTGTCAATATATATCTAGGAAAATTCAAAAAAAAAATTCACAATTTGAAATTTTTGATTTTCAATAAATGACTCACAAAATGGTCAATCCCAGACCCGAGCCCCCAATTTGTTATGGCCCCAATTTGTTATGGCGTCAATTTGTTATGACGTCACGGACAGCAAGGGATGACAGACAAAATTCTTAAACTTCAACAGATTTAATTAAACACACACTTTGAACTAATCTACAATCTACATCTACTGACCAAGATTGAAATAAAAAAAATGAGATATTTACAGTCCCTCGGTAATGGAGATGGCGCTGCTATGTTGCAATGTCTTGGGACAGGAAAATGCTCCAACACAGGCAAAAATCCACAAAAAGCTTCACAAGTCTTGAAAAGAGTGACAGGTCTGGTCAAATGTATACTTCCACAATTTCTCCTTGCAATTTCTCCTACTACTACACTCTCAATTTTTCTCCTTATATACTCTTTTCCAGCCCCCTCTGAGGCATGCCCGGGACATGCCCCAAACCTAGCTCCAGACTGCTTAACAAAAAAAATGTCAATACTGCCATCTAGTGGCTTTTTTTTTCCACATTACACTTACAACACCAGGTTTTTCATGCGTGTTCCAAACTGCAGAAATATGCATGCATTTCTAAGCCTCACAATGATCTCACAGTTTCCAGGAACCTGCCATTCCTCTGCCAAGATTTCTCTAGACAAAATGATGGCTACCACCTTCTTTGCCATCTGCGTTCTGCAACTCCTGAGACACCTTTAGGAATTTTTCCCAGACAATGTCTCTTCTGTGGCAACATGAAAAAGCGTAAAAAATCAGGTTGCTTGGAGATTGCTGGTGCATGTGAGACCATGGAGGCAGCACAGCCTTGACTCTGAAAGATGAATAGATATTAGCAAAGGTGTCAGGTGTTGATGTCATAGCAAAGGAGGCGAGAGATCATTGGTCAGCGGGTAGTGTACCTGGATATTGCAGGAGCATGTTACAAATTCCAATCAGAAAATGGTGTCATGAAGCGCACTCGGGCTGATGAGCTGGTCAACAACCACGAGAACGCCGACACGAAAGTTTGTCTGCATGCAAAGGCCATTGACAGATCATGTCGAACTGGCGACATTGTGGTGCGTGCCAGAGATACAGACATCGCGGTCATTCTGCTGTATCATTCAGGAGCAATTCAAACAAACATTTGGATGGGTGTCGGGACTGCAGCGAATAATGACTGGCGTTTCATAAACTTGACAGCAATTTGCAAGTCACTTGGCCCAGCAATATGTGCAGCCTTGCCTGCATTTCATGCCTTTACAGGCTGTGATTATACATCTTCCTTCACATGCAAGGGTGCTCCCATTCAAGAAATTGCAGAAGAGTCCAGAGGCACAAAGGGCATTCAAAGATCTGGCAGTGAAAGAAATGAGTTCAGCAATTGAAAGAAACCTGCAGGAATTCACAATGACCATATATGGAGCAAAGAATGCAACTAAAAAAAAGTCTGAATGCTTTCAGGTTCCTCCAGTTTGAGAAAGGCAACGGACCCAAGCCAAATTCAGGCAATCCCCTGGCCAAATTGAAGGGGATTAATGCCAGCATGATCCCCCCATGTGAGAATGAACTGGTCATGCATCTGAAACGCACCACCTTTGTGACCCAGATGTGAGCATGGCAACACTTTATATTAAGGTCCTGAAATTAGTGGTAATTAATAGTTAATAAGTCAAAAATAAGAACTTATAAGATATTTACAAGCAATTATTAAGTTCACAAAAGTGTTAATAAAGGCATAATTAACACATTTATTCTTGCTTATAAGACATATTAAGGTCCTGCAAAAAGCGGTAATTAATAGTTCATAAGTCACAAATAAGAGCTTATAAGATATTTACAAGCAATTATTAAGTTCACATAAGTGTTAATAACGGCATAATTAACACATTTATTCTTGCTTATAAGACATATTAAGGTCCCGCAATAAGCGGTAATTAAAAGTTAATAAGTCACAAATAAGACCTTACAAGATATTTACAAGCAATTATTAAGTTCATATAAGTGTTAATTAACACATTTATTCTTTCTTATAAGACATATTAAGGTCCTGTAATAAGCGGTAATTAAAAGTTAATAAGTCACAAATAAGACCTTATAAGATATTTACAAGCAATTATTAAGCTCATATAAGTGTTAATTAACACATTTATTCTTTCTTATAAGACATATTAAGGTCCTGTAATAAGCGGTAATTAAAAGTTAATAAGTCACAAATAAGACCTTATAAGATATTTACAAGCAATTATTAAGCTCATATAAGTGTTAATAAAGGCATAATTAACACATTCATTCTTGCTTATAAGACAGTTACAGGCTCTTATTAGAAATGTGCTCAGTTTATATATACTATTCAAAAAAAGTAGGGGATATTGGATTTACAAGTACCATGAAATGCAGATCATGAGGTCAGGAAGGAAACAAATGACATAAAAACATTAAGGAAACATTTGTCAATTTATTCGAAACCCTGTGTACAGTCAGTAAAGGACAGATTCTCCAGAATAAGGGTCGACACAAACACAGGGTCACACAGCAAATTTACCACCATTGTGAAACAGAGTCAGTAGCGGTAAAAACCCCTCGGTTGGCTAGACAAGCTCGAACCGACGTGGCATACTCCTAACGAGGACGTCCCAGGTCATTTTGGGGAACGTTATTCCATTCCTGTTGCAATGCTGCAGCAAGTTCTTGGACATTGGCAGGAGGTTGTTGACGTTGGCGTAGCCGCTGTCCAAGCATGTCCCAGACATGCTCGATGGGGGAAAGGTCCGGACTGAGTGCTGGCCATGGTAATGTGGTGATATTCTGCTGCTGGAGGTAATCTGTAACGATCCTGGCCCTATGACATCTGGCATTGTCATCTTGGAAAATGAAACGGCGGCCATAACAACGTGCAAACGGCACAACATGGGGTGCCAAGATGTTGTCCGGGTAGTACTGCCCTGTGACACGTCCAGCAACAACATGCAAGTCTGTTTGCTGCCGCAGCAGTGATGCCTCCCACACCATTACAGATCCACCCCCATACGGATCATGTCTAATGACGTTAACATCATGGAAACGTTCGTTACGTCGGTGCCAAACCCTCCTGCGTCTGTCAAGGAAGTCCACAGTGAACCTCGACTCATCTGAGAACATTACATTGTTCCATCGGCGATTATCCCAGCGTTGATGATGACGACACCATTGGAGTCTGGCCCTAATGTGACGATCCCTTAAACAGGGAATGACACGAGGACGCCGGGCGTGTAAGTGAAATCTGTGCAGACGATTCCTGATGGTCTGGCCACTCACTACCAAGCCAGTATCCCTTTGAAGTTGAGACCTTATCTGATTTGCTGTTACCATACGATTTCTCAAGACAATAGTGCGGATGAATCTGTCCTGAGCCTGAGTTGTTGCCCTTGGTCGACCGGATCGTGGTCTATCCTGAACAGACCCTGTAGCACGATGTCTGGACCATAATCTGCTGATGACAGACTGGGAAACATTCATTGCCCTTGCCACAACGACCTGTCTTGTGCCAACCTGTAGCATGCCAAGGGCACGTAACCTCTCCTCCTGTGTTAGACGGCGCATGGTCTCTGTTTAATTAACGACTTCAACCACTGATAATCTGATGCTTTCTCTTCAAAATCTTCCTTTACAGTGGCTCTAACCTTCCAATTCAGAGTCATGCAAATTTGTGGCACAACCCCCTTGATCATCAATAGCATCCCGTGCAGATCGTGAGAGTGTCATTGATGTGTTTGGGTGATGAATTTCTTTGGAAATGCTTCCTCAGTAAGGAACTATACAACATGGTTTCGTATCCCTTTGTATATGTGAAAATTTTGATCTCAAAATAAAATATCCCCTACTTTTTTTGAAGAGTATACCTTGCATACATATTAATAAGATGTTAATTAACATTAATTAGACTTTGTAAGGGATAATTAGACTTATTAACACGTTTATCATTGCTTGTAAGATGCTTTATGAAATCATAACCTGTTTATTAAAATTAATAAGACTACATAAGTATTAAATAAAACCAAAACTAACACATATAATATTGCTTATTAGCATCCCTATGAGCACTCACAACTTGTTATCAAGTTATTTGTATATATCTTTTGAACCTTCATAAGATGCTTATTAACATTAAGACTGAATTATTGTTATTAATAGTATCAACAAGCCGACGCTGAGCACCAAGAGAACCCCACAGCCGTAAAATAATTGTCACTAAATTGCTGCATCACCTATGGCAAGGCAAAGGTCACTGTGCCAAGGTCAAAAAGAACAAAAGGTCAAACATAAAAAGAACAAAAACCCGAACAATTGCTCATACAAGACGAATGCTTTTACTGCCTAAATAAAACAGACCATCTCGGGACTTGAGCCCTGGTGTCCCAGGTGGGAATGTATTGCTTTAACCACTAGGCTTCATCAGCCTTCTGCCTCCCCATTGTCAAATTGCCGATATAAAAAGTGAGTCAACAAAACACGTCATGCACCCCAGTTTAGCGTTTGTACTGCCACCTGTTTTAGTGCTTGTGCATAATGGTGCAAGGATTCTCAGTCAGAAAAGACTTTGAAAACGACTGTTCAATATTTAGTGGATAATTATACCAAAAATGCTGCAAACAAACCAGTTAAGGGTTTATACTGTTGCACTCTTTAAGTATATGTAAATTGCCCATGGACAGTTTGATGCACTGGGAACGCAAGGCTCTGTTTGTGCGATTAAGGTGGTTTAGAGCTCGTTGGAAACGTCAGAGCCCATAGAATCAAATAGCCACCCGTAAAATCTTACTGACAGCATCACAAGCTGATCACAGAGAGGAAAATACATTGCTGGCAAGTGGAATGCTCTAGAGCTGACATCCTTTGAAGCAGTGCCCCAGAATAAAACATGCATGGAGACTGGGAGATCTAGTTTCAACATAAAACGGGCACATTGGGCTAACAATAGTTAGCGCAGATTTACCCTTGAACAGTTTTTTATTACAAAATATCAAAGATAAGAAAAATTTTTGCTCATCTCTGTAGAATGTAAAGTGTGTACCTGCTGTTCTTTCAGTGGGGTGTCGATTTAAAATGACAATGCTTATATCGTTGGATTCTGTGGACTTTCCTCTTTCATTTGAATGCCTAGCACGAATTCAGTAGAAACGCTAGTGATTGAGCGCTGATATTATTTTATCCTATGTTTTGCTACATGCTTATTTGCTTGCTTGGTGCTTGAATTGTGTTCAGTTGAGGTAAAAATGGACAACATGAGCTTTTTGCTGAGTTTCTTCCCATTAAGTGGATATACCAATGCTGCTTTTAGGAAAGATAAAACTTTTTTTTCAGAATTTTTGCAGATGTTTATGCATCTCTCTGTCTCAAACTTTCTGATTGTGGACAATTCTTATAAAGAATGAAGGATTAAGGTGAAAGGTCACTGAAGGAGCAACAACTCCGAACAGCGACTGCACACAATACAGGCAATACAGGAAAACAACAGAGTCAGGAGAAAAGTTGAGTGATAAACTTTATCACAAACTCTGTAATAGAGACCTTTTCTCTGAACTGAGAAAATGGGTAAACCGGGAAGAACCGACAAACCAAGCCCGCAGGATCTTTCATCAATTATGGAGACCCTCGGAGAAATGAGAAATGAAATGAGGGAGTGGAGGGAAGGTATGAAGGAGCAGTTGGACCAGCTTTTGAAGGAGAACTGTAATCTCAGAAAAGAGATTGCCAAGAAAGACATACAGATTAAATCTTTATCAAACAAACTGGAGGAGCTGGAGCAACAAGAGAAACGTAATGATGTAATCCTGACAGGGCTCAAAATCAAACCCAAGAGTTATGCCAGGCAGCAGCGAAGGACAACGATGGAGGCGAGGAGGACAATAAATCTGTGGAAATGCAGGTGATGGAATTCCTTCAGTCCAAAAATATTTCTCTGGACCACGGCAATGTGGATTCATGTTATCTGCTACCGAAAAGGAGGGAAGCGGAGACCGAGTATAGTACGGGCTGTGCTGTTACCACTTACAAGCAACAAGCACAAAATCTCTCTGTTGAAGCAAGGGAAAAATCTCAAAGGATCCAATGTTTTCATAAATGAAAACCTCACCAAGC
Organism: Gymnothorax javanicus; assembly: GCA_029692085.1. Classification (NCBI taxonomy): domain Eukaryota; kingdom Metazoa; phylum Chordata; class Actinopteri; order Anguilliformes; family Muraenidae; genus Gymnothorax; species Gymnothorax javanicus. The sequence goes on along the minus strand of CM056205.1, from coordinate 65,428,347 downwards.
ACAATGCAACCATCGCATGGAAAGCTCGTCAACTAAAGAAAGCGGGTAAGATACACAGCACTTGGTCGGCTAACTGCAGAATTTTCATCAAACCAAATGGGTCTTCACCGGAAACTACCAGACCGGTGCTGATCAAGATGATGCGGGATCTGGAGAGTTTTGACCGCTGAGGCAGGTTAAAATCCTTGACAAATCTCTATGAGCAGTTATTTGATGAACCAAACTGTAGATCAGGAAACTGGCTTTTTAACAACAAGTCACCATCATTCAGGAATAGACCCTAATGAAGAAATTGACTCCGGATAACCATTTTTTTCTACAACGAAACAAACGCATGCGGATACTTTACTGTAGACAAATTTGCACTATCGGAAACTTGGATTAAAGAAGAAAAGGACAAGGACTTCTACATGGAGGGTTACAACTTCGTGTGTAAGAGCAGACTGAATAAAGCTGGTGGGGGTGTTGGACTATTTATTGATGAGGCCATAAACTTCCAGGTACTAGAATGCAAATCAAATGTGGTGGAAAATGTAATGGAATGCCTTACAATTGAGATTCCTAGGTTGAAAGGTAAAAATACGGTTATTTGTTGTGTGTACAGAGCACCGGATTCACAAATTGATGTTTTTAGTAAATGTATGGGTGAATTACTCGCCAATATGAACCAGAAAAATGTTTTTATATGTGGGGACTTTAATATTGACTTGATAAATCCAAATAATAGCTCTATAATAGAAGATTATATTAACACCATGTATGCCATGGGTATGCAACCATTAATTACAAAACCAAGCAGGATTACTAGGCACAGTGCCACCTTGATAGATAATGTGTATACTAATGTATTAGATTCTGAAATATTAAGTGGCATCATGATAAATGACATTACTGATCATCTACCAGTTTTTGCTATTTGTAACTGCAAATTAGATATAAGGGACCAGGCTAGATCGAAAACCCTGGAACACACAGAAATCAGAATAAAAAGGAAAAAAAAGGCTAAAAAGAAACTAGAATTAGATATGTTGAACCAAACTCCTGTATGATAAACACTGTCTAGCCAAAACAACGAACAAACTGAAGCAAAACAAAGAGAGAAGACCTTGGGTTTGAAAGCACTGGCGAATGTACTCATGACCTAAGAGGCAGAATGTTGTTGTAAACTAGAAGGGTCAAATCAACTCGGAGGAGCACTCCTTATCTGTGGCTGGAGTCAGTATGGAACACACTTGAAGACAATTTTAGAATGGCAGACAATCTGAAGGAATTTAAGTATCTTTTGAAATGTGCATGTTTGAATAACTATAAACTTATCCAACAAAATGGCATTGGATAACTTAAACGGAACCATAACGGGCATAAACAATAGGGGTTGTTTATAGACACTCAGCTATATTGTGATTAAAATTCTTCATGATGTTCATAAATCTCTATGATTTTATGTTGTGACGTTTAAATCGTAGTGTAAATGGACACTCAGCTCTGTTGTGATTTATTAATCTTTATGATATCTTAACCATAATCAAACTGTTTTTCTGGGAGTTGGGGGCGGGACTTTGACAAGCGATTTCGCTTCTCCCGCGACCCTTTCGGTCATGATACATGTTGTGTTGAAATTGTCATGGAACGACTGTACAATCATGCGGAAATGAAAAAACAAATTTAAAAAAATGAATAAATAAATAAAAAAAGATGCTGTATTTATAGTGCGTAATGATCGACCCCGATACCGGGGGTGTTCGGATTTAAGAGGTTAAGATGGTTTTAATAAGCAGGGATCCCCACACAAAAACACAACACACAGATACAACAGCAGCAGTAGGCAACTGTGCTCTGACTCAGTTTGATGCGGCACATAACATAACATAACATAACATGAATGGCGAGAACAGGCCGTTCAGCCCAACTAGGCTCGCCAGTTTCTTTGTACTATCATGAATATATCACTTCAGATAACTCAATGACTCAATGGTATCTAACTTTAAGTCAAGCCTGCTCTTGAAAACTCCCAAGGTCTCTGCCTCAACAATATGGTCAGGCAAGCTGTTCCATAACCGAAATTACTCTTTAGGTGAAGAAATATTTCCGAATATCAGTGCTAAATTTACCTTTGGTCAGCTTCCATTTGTGACCCCGAGTTCTACTAACAACACTTGGTTGAAGGAATCCTACATAATTCACTTTGTTAATCCCTTTAACATATTTAAAGACCTCAATCAGATCACCCCTTAGTCTCCTTTTCCTAAGACTAAAGAGATTAAGGATCTTCAGCCTTTTCTCATAGCTTTCATCTTTAATACCGGAATTAGCCGTGGCTCTTCTCTGAACTTTCTAAAGCCTCTATGTCTTTCTTAAAGTATGGTCCCCAGAACTGTACACAATACTCTAGATGCGGTCTGACGAATGTGTTGTACAAAAGAAGCATCACCTCCTTGGATTTGAACTCAATACTTTTGGCAATGTATCCCAGCATCCGATTGGCTTTTTTAACTGCTACGGCACAATGGCTAGAGCCTGTGAGGGTTTGGTCAACAATCACTCCCAGATCTTTCTCTTGTGGAGCACATTCCAGTTTAAAACCTCCCATGAAGTAATCCCATCTAATGTTTTTATTACCTACATGTACTACTTTACATTTCGCTACATTAAATTTCATTTGCCACATTTCTGCCCAATTCTGGATTCTATCCAAATCATCCTGAATCACTTTAGTGGACTCTAAACTATTTGCCAAACCTCCCAATTTAGTATCATCTGCAAATTTCAGTAATCTGCTCTCAATATTCCTATCAAGGTCATTAATGTAGATGAGGAACAGCAGGGGTCCCAACACCGATCCCTGGGGGACGCCACTCGCCACCATACCTAGCTCAGATGAGATACCACTGACCACCACTCTTTGTGTTCTGTCTTGCAACCAGTTTTGAATCCACTTCAGAATACCTCCTGTAACTCTAATGGAGCTCATTTTAAAAATTAGTCTCTTATGCGGTACTGTGTCAAATGCTTTCTGAAAATCCAAATATATGATGTCATAAGCCCTGCTCTGGTCATAAGTCTTGGTGGCCTCTTCAAAAAATTCCAGAAGGTTTGTCAGGCATGACCTTCCTTTACGGAAACCATGTTGGCTATCCCTCAAGATATTGTTACGTTCAAGAAATAAGTCCAGCTCATCTTTTATGATAGATTCCAATATTTTGCATGCAATGCAAGTTAAACTGACTGGCCTGTAATTACCTGGCTCAGTACGGTCCCCTTTCTTATATATTGGTATTATATTACCCTGTTTCCAATCATTTGGTATTTCTCCAGTTTCTAAAGACCGTCTAAAGATGGCAGATAGCGGCTTAAAGATGATCTCACGAACTTCCCTGAGCACTCTAGGATATAAGCCATCAGGACCCGCCGTCTTATCTGCCTTTAGTTTATGCAACTTGTCTAATACTACGTTATCCCTAACCTCAATTTCCGCTAAATTATCTTGAGCATTGGACATGCCCTCTGGCCGAATAAAGACCCGCTCTAAGGTAAAATTCTCAACAAAGTAACTGTTTAAGGTGTCTGCAATATCCTTGTTATTATATAGCAGCGATCCATTTTTATTCTTTATGCACTTAACCTGCTCTTTGACTTTCCTTTTTCTACTACAGTACTGAAAGAAGTGCTTAGGGTTAGTTTTTGCCCCCTCTGCAATTTGTCTTTCATACAGTCTTCTAGCATTCCTCAGCTCTTTTTTGACAACAGCCCGCATTTTACAGTATTCGGCCTTAGTAATCTCATTGTTATCCTCTATGTACATCTTATAGAGATTCCTCTTTTCCCTCAAACTCCTACGAATAGCTGTGGTCATCCACTGAGGATTCTGCTTTTTTCAGCTTACTTTTTGGACACCTTTGGAATGAATTTGCATTGTGAATCAAGTAAAACCCCTTAAATCTTTCCCACATCTCAGTTACAGACTCACAGTCCAGGAGTGTCTCCCATTTTATTTCACTTAGATATGAGCGCATCCTGTCAAAGTTTGCTCGCCTAAAATTGAAAATTTTTGTTTTTGAATGCACCTTTTTAACTTCCCATGAAACCTCAAAATTAATAGTAGAGTGATCACTTGTCCCAAGTGGCTCCCGTACCTCAACATTGCTAATTCTATCTGGGTCATTACAGAGCACTAAGTCTAAAATTGCCTTCTCTCTTGTAGGTTTATTAACATACTGCACCAAAAGATTATCATTTATGACATCTAGAAATTCTTCCTCCCCCTCCCCTGTCCTTTCACCTTTTCCCAATCAATACCAGGATAATTTAAGTCTCCCATAATAATAGTCCCTCCTCCTCTACAAGCTTGCGTAATCCTCTTAAAGAGCATTTCATTGACTGTACTGTCCAAAGCTGGTGGTCGATAGCATACACCTATGTTTAAACCAGTCTCGTGTTTGCCAGTGAGCCTGACCCAGATATCTTCGCAGGGCAAGGAATGTTCAATTTCAGGAATTTCCTGCACATTTATGTTTTCGTTCACATAGAGTGCTACACCCCCTCCTCGCCTATTGCATCTATCCTTCCTAAAGAGCTTATAACCTTCTACATTATATTCATCTCCATCCTCTTCACTAAGCCATGTCTCTGTAATCCCAACTATGTCATAGCCTTCACTAATCATAACGGCCTCAAGTTCTCAAAATTTATTTTTAATGCTTCTTGCATTTAGATAAAAACATTTCAGGTTATAACGAACGCTCTTCCCCTTTGATTTCCCATGTGCCCGCTGCTCAAAGCCCCTCACCACGCTTTTTTGCTTTTAAAATATATCATCAATAGTGCATGTAACGCTGTCAGCTTCCATCAGGGCAGTCTGCATTTCCCTCTGTATAACACTGTCTAACCTCCCTGCCCCCCAAGTCCCTAGTTTAAATAACTCTCTGCTACCCTCAACATACGCTGACCCAGTGCAAAGGTACCCCTCCAGTTCAGGTGTAGCCCATCCGGCTTAAACAGGTCACCCCTGTCCCAGAAGTAGTTCCAGTGCCCCATAAACCTATACCCCTCTTTTCCTACACCAGGTTAAGAGCCACGTGTTAAACCTCCAGATAAAATTCTGCTTCCCTCTGCTTGCACGTGGTACCGGTAGAATCCCGGAGAACACTACCGTGGAGGATCTGCTCCTAAGCTTTTCAGCTAATTCAACAAATTTGCTTTGCAGAACCTCAAACCTACCCTTACCTATGTCATTAGTCCCAACATGGACCATGACAACTGGATCCCTCCCCGCTCCCCTCCTCGCTCTGGCCAGGAGCTTGTCCGCACGCTCCAGGAGGTCTCCTACCTGGGCATATCAGTCCAGTGTTGCAGGGATTTTAATTTTGCTGATGACAAAGTTGCTGCTTGATGGTCCACAACAAATGACACACTTCTGCTCACAGCATTAACTGAACAGGATTTCTGAAACAGCTGGAAGCGAACATTAGTTAGCACCTTAGCTGAGTATAAGAGCTGACTTTACCTAATGAGGAGTCGGCTAATACCGGCTTAATTGTTACTGTTTTGAAAGCAATCAGCCCTCTGCAATCAGTCTGAAACATGAAGATGTCTAGATTAGCTGTTCCCAAGAAAGCTGCAGTCACCAAAACCAGAGGACAAGCAATCAATCAGTTTTATTCTTAACAGGCACTAAACTAGTTAATCTAACTGCAGTCACCATGAACAAGTGAATAACAGAAAACAAAACAACACTCTACATCCTAATGCACTCGATAGGTTTTTGCTATATCATGCAAGAGTTTTCCGAGAGGGCCCTCTTTGTGTCTCTTGCCCAGCCACTCCATCCACTCAATAAGGCACAGATGATCAGACAGGAGGCGCTCAGTTCGATTCCCCCTCTGCTTCAAGACCTGCTCCTTGATGCTCCTCCAGGCACGTTCGATTTGTTGAGTGTGAGCACCCGTTCGTGGATCCACATACCACCTGGAGTGGTTGACTGTCATATGTTTATACCCAAGTTTAGCAAGGGTACAATATGCCAGCCATTCATCACTGATGACAAAGGAGCCAATCCTTACATGGTGTACAATCAGGGGCACAAGGTCCTGACGACCTCTTCTCTCCACCAGTCGCAGCACTGGCTTCACCCTTTTTCCTCTCTGTTGCTCCTGCTTCACACCCAACATGCCAAACATCCATTTCCTCCTTCTCCAGGTGCTGCCCATTCTTCCTCTCCCATACTGTTATGACGATACAAAAATGTAAAGAAAAAAGAAACACTTCATGCAGTGAACAATTTCTAGCCCAACATGTTTTTTAGGCTAAATTCAGGGTAAGACATTCCTTCTTGCCCCTGTTAAAGCAACGCAGCTGTTGAAATAGTAGTCTCTGGGCTAGCTGGTCATGTGGACAGGCTGAGTGACAGAGCAGCATCAGGTCAATCAAGTCTGCCTGCAAGAGAACAAGCTCAGAGATACTGCATTGTAACCACCTATGTGGTTGACTTTACCTGCATTAACAAAAGTGTTTAGACTGTCAGAAAGGTCTAGTTAAAGAAACAAAGATAGAAGAAGAGGAAATTAGAGTGTAAAGGCTTCCTGGTACATATCGAGGGCTGACTGCAATAAACAGTTCTGCCCAATATATAACATCTGGACGTAACTGTTTATTGCAGTCAACCCTCGATATGTAAGTGTTAAGGGCTATTTTTCAGATCTACATACCTTTTTCTTATGGCGAAACAGACTCTCGTCGATAAGGACAAATTCCCGTCGTCCACCAAGGAGCTGCCCTTTTCTAATTCTCATCTTTTCCAGAGCCCCTCTGCACACTTTGTGCAGCTTTTGCGGCATTCTTGACAACGTGGCAGCACTTGCTATTTCATCCTGCATCATGTCGACTTGTCGCAGTCTGAGACCTTGCCCTAATCTATGAAGACATTAAAAAAAAATCTTCTGTTAACAACAGACGGAAACTCCAAATGCAGATCAAACTCAGCAGGGCGTTTATTAGACGTGGGATTCAATCCCTTACTCATGGTCAGTTCAGAAAATAGTCAGAAGCCAGCAAACAGATAGACACAGGTGAGCAGAATCGTAATCAGTAATACAGGCCAAGATCGGGAAACCAGGAAATCAGTCCGCACAAAGACAATGTACAAAAGGGGGAAAATAAACTAAAGGAACGAAGGGAATGGGGAAAAGGGTAAGGGGAAAATAGGGAAGGAGAGATTAGGGAAACTAACTAAACAATTGGGAACACAAGGGCAAAGGGAATACAAGGACCTATCTATCACACTGCATTCTCACTTCAAACACAAGACTAAAATATACAGACTGATACAAACAGACAAATACTTTCAAAAGAGCAATCACAAACCAAATAGTGCAGAGACGAACCAACCAGACAGAGTCAAGGGAAGAACGAATCGACTTGGAACAAAGGGGGAATGGGATATTTAAGCACAAGACAATTAACGTGATTGCCTGACTAGATAGGGAACAGCTGTGGCAGGAAGCCAGAGAGGGGCGGAGCCAGGAAGAGCAGGACAGGGATAGGCGAGTAGAATGGAAAGGGCGTGGAAACTTATGCTAATCTGCTCTACACACCCAGGCCCTGATTCTAAACTACTCTCAGGTGCAGACAGGCAGCGAGAACAGAATGAAGGAAGTTAGAATCACCTCACCGAATTAACAGGGGAATTTGTGTGTTAACAAGGACTGACAGGAGGGGAGAACACAAGGATTTACACTGACAATGACAATCAATCAGAACAATACACAATCACTCAGAAAAATAACAAAAGGTACATAAATGAAAATAAAAACTAACAATAATGAAAACTAAAAATAAAACAGGCAGACAAAATCCTACTTTCTAACATCTTCAGTCAATTTAAATTTGTATTTTTCCGCTATATTTTTTACATATGTAATAAATTATTTAGCACTCTAAAATATGTTACCGATATATGAACTGCATCCATTGAAAAAGGGAAAGACTTATGAAAAAGAGACCAAACCCGGATTGACCTCAAAGTCCCGGTTCCCCGATGAGCTACCCGCTGGCAGGTCCTTAAGAGAAGCACACAGTAGTTTTTCAGTTGGTGAAATTACTGTTGATACTAATTACAGATCTGCTTGGCAGAAGATGACTATTGTGCAATTACTTCTACAATACATTTTTTTAACTAAACATCTATTTTAATCAACATTTATCTGTATAATTTCCTGCTCAAGGATCAAACAGTCCCCTCTTTTGTAAAAATTTTGTGTCCCCTTCCAAACGTTGCCCAAAAAAAAGCTGATGAGTGTCTTTTTATCGTTATCTGAGGGTGAAGGAATAGATACAGGCAGAGAGTTGTTGCAAAAATACTACCATTTTTTAGGAGTCATTCCCTGCAATATAGAGCCTTCAATTGTGACTATTAGAGCTTCACTTTCACCATAAAGCTTAGCTTATATTGAACTAAACAGAATATTAACATACTTATAATTCATTGTGTTTTTTCCTTCATTGATAAGTTAAAGACAGTGAGTTCAGGCAGATAAAATGTTGTCTCCGAGCATACATAATGTATTTGTTTGTTTGGAAGGGTTTAAAAGCAAAGCAATCAGTAACAACCAAAGGAAAACTCTGAACAGCTTTTTATAATCAATTAATTTCTTTGAGTGTTTTTTTTTTCAGTGAATTAATTAAAATGCACAACACACTGAGGATCTTACCAGATGTAATGGTCTCGTCCACTCTTTTTGGTAAGCTTCATCCGCTAGTGACATATGCAGCATGGAGCTTTTCCCATGAGAAGTTTTTTTGTCTGAAGGTTTCAGTGTTAGTTAGTTAGTTTCAGTGTTTTTCTTGCTGAACTTCTCTAAAAAATAAGTTTCCTAAATTTATTTTGCAGGGTCATCTTAGAAAAGTCACTTCTTGTTGTCAGTTCGTTTTATGGCGGGAGGTCGACGTAGAAGAGCGCTTTTTTTTTCTTCTTTGTCCTCTTTTGATTTCCGTTGGCACTTAGCTAAATAAAGCTATGTAAATAAAACTGTCTTGAATTGCTTTCAACTAAAGCCAACCGTGGCTAATCTCTGAATCCAGTCTGCATATGTATTGACATAGCATGGAAACAATTAGCCCGTAATAGTATGATATGATCATTTGATTTATAATGCGCCACAATTTGTATTATACGACCTTTATTTTGAAGGCAAAGGGGGAAAACCGGAAGTTGTTCTTGGGCAGCTGAGGTCAAGTCATGCAACTTGATGCTCAGACAAGCACGCAAGAGTGTGCAAGATGGAGGAGGCTGACAACGCGAAATCACTTTCCCTACCCCAACTCGCGAGTCGAGTTCAAACGCGAGCTGGAAAAAGAACAAGAGAAAAGAGGAAGATTTCTGAGACTGAGGATGACTCTTCTGGTAAGTCAAGAAATATAGGGCTGTCGCTACATTAACTGGTGCGACCTGGTTAGCTAGCAACCTAGCTGATATTAGCTAGCCAGATAACGTGAGCTGTTTGCCAGTAACGTAAGTTATGGTTGGCCTATATTCAGGCGTAATTGATCATGAGCAGCTGACGATATTTTCGCAAACATGTCGTTAAAGTTGTCATCATAGGACTTAAGGACTATTTCCTATGAATAAGCTAATACCAAACAACATGTCAAATGGATTTTTCATCGCTGTTTTTGACGTTTCATAGCATGGATGGTAGCTAGCTATGAACTCAAGTGATCTGATCTGTGCGAAAGGAATTTATTTTTCTTGTTTCTTTAGAAGCGTGGCCGCCGTTACTTGATCATTTGTGATAAATATGCATGTTTTGAAACCGCAGTTAATCAGCTACTTATCGAATAGACTGACTTGGACTACTGTAGCAATGTAAAAAGGGAAATTTTCTTCATTCTTTTGTGTGATAGCCAGCTAGTAGCCAGGATCACGTGTTATAGGTTATGTACATATGTAGCTAGGCCAATTTGTGTAAGCATACGTACATGTGCGTTCTTTGAGGGGTGTTCTCATAATTTTGACATGGCCTTAAGTGATTACTTGATCACACATTTGTGATTCCAATTCAATTTGCTTATTAAATATAATGAAGCCACCTGCAAACTGTGGTTTGTGTACAGAAAATATTTCCTGACCAAGTAGTTAAATACAATGCAGAATTCACTCTAGTCAGATTGTGGTTACTGATAATTTTCTCTCAGGTCAACACTTTGGCCTAATTTGACTGTTAGGAGTTCTTTGTTATTGTTATTTTCATCTGCTTTTGCTGTTTGGTATCATCATTTGAATATTGGCGTTATAAACGGAGTTTAGTTGTGATGGAATTTACCTCTAAATGGAGTAATCCGATAAACTTAACTTTGATCCACCGCAGCTTTAACGGTAGCACAACAGGAAATTGTTGTCTGTGGTAATTAAAAAAAAAAAAAAATTGATAGTAATCCTCAATTTTTATTTCTGTTCCAACCCCAGGTGTTGCCCACTGCCACACTCAGTTTACAGAGGCAAAAACATGAGCTTGAAATTGCAAAACAAAAAATAGCCTCTCAGGAAGACATGATCATGGAGCTGACCAGGGAGAGAGATTACTTAAGGGAGCAACTGTCTCAGTGTAAGCCAAATAATTACTGTTATTCACTAATATGTGTATGATGTATTTCTATACAGTAGATGTGTGTATTTTCTGTCTGAATCATCGAGGATACCTTCCCAATAGTGAACTGTACCCCTTGTTTCACAATTGTCCGAAGGGCTTATTTCGATTTGTTTCTTGTCTAACATGGATTATGTTTCATTGTGTTGTCTTCATACAGCATTAAAAACCTCCAGCAAAACTAATGATGAGCCGTCGCCTGTCAAAGCAGCTTCCAATTCATCTCCGTCCTCTGAGGCGAGTTACTCTTCCTCTGCCGACTACTCTACAGACTCCTCAAGCTACTCATCCTCCACATCTTCAGATGATGGTAAGAAGAGGAAGAAAGGGAAGAGGAAGAAGTCGGACAAGAATGTGAAGAAGACAAAGAAGAAGGGGAAGAAACAAACAAGGGGGAAAGAAAGCAAGAGAACCAAACGGTGCTGTTTTTCAAGAGGTAATGCTTTTTCATATAATCTAAGAAATTAATGTCAATGGACTTTTTTGTGTACTGAACTTGACTAACTACTGATCAGATGCATGTAATCATCTCAGTTTACTTCCAGTGGTTTGGAAACGCATGGGAGGTCAGTGAAATCTGTTAAAATAGTGCATTAAGATTTAAATTAGAATTCATTCTTAATGAATAGTTGTGCCATCAAAATTTAAGGCACAATCTTTGTTTTCATAAGCAGATCCTTGTAAGACGTTTTCATTTTATGTACCATAAATACACTGTATGGACAAAACTATTGGACCCCCTACAGGTTATACCTAAAAAAGGTTTTATGACATCCCATCCAACAGCCCCTATTCCAAAATTGTTGGGACAAAGTGTAAATTGTGAATTAAATCAAAACGCAATGACTTTCAAATCACACCAGCCAGTATTTTATTCACAAAATGAGCTCATTTCAAATAGTATCTGCCCGATACCTCGATAATATATTCGTACTCATATTCGTCGACACATTTGCCGATACCACGCACTGATACCACTTAATGTAAGACGCAAGGTAACTGCCTCCTCACGGTCGCATAGGCTACAGTATGTTGTACTATCTGACTTCTATGGCTAGGGGGAGACAGTGAGTTAGAAAAAAGAAGAGAAAGAGAGCTTTATAATCAACACATCACATGCAGGCATTCGCGCACACACACCGGAGGTGTATAAAGAAGTACATGTAGAAAACTTCATTACAGTACTTAAGTAGTTTTTTTGAGGATTTGTACTTTACTTGAGGTTTTTTTTTTAACCGGGACTTTTACTCTACTACATTTAAAAGATAAAAAGTATACTTTTTCTTCATTAGTTTGACACTGGCCACTTCACTACTCTTTACAAATTAAAATATGTATATAATTCATCATTTAAGGATTATCTGGATTCGGCGTGTTCAAGAAGAACAACGGTGTTCGGCAGGGTATCTCAAGCGCTTTGTGCAGATGTTTCTGCCAGCGGACATGGAGCTGCAAATTTATGCACGCAATTACAATATTCTATCACTAGATGGCACCCCCGGATCAGTTATTGAATATTTACAAGCAAGCCGAGCTCGCACAAGCACACACCCACAATCACACACAGAGACTTAGAATTGTGAATCTTCTCATTTTACTACAAATATATTAGTAACATATGGTTACCTTAAACATTTTAGTTGTGGTTGAGTTAAATCTTTTTCATTTGTGTAATTGAAATATGGTGATACTACACACTTTAAGTGATGCCTTGTTTGCTTGGAAAGCCATTATTGACTTTAGTTGGATTGAGAATTGTGAGGTATTGTTCTGGAACCCAATGCGAGACCAAAAAGATTCAGCAAAAATGAGTTTTATTGAAGCTGGGGGGTGAACCCCCACAGGGCAGAAGGCAACGGTACAGAGTCCACAATCCAAAATCAGAATCCCAGGGATGTAATCCAAACTGTACACAGGGCAGCAAACACAAAACTCGGGGTCGGGCAAAACAGGTTCGGTACACAGGCACAGGAATGTCGGAGGTGAATCCAAAGCCAAAGTCCAGTAGATGTAATCCGATTCGTTAACAGGGCAGCAGAGACAAAACTCAGGGTCAGGCAAAACAGGTACGGTACATGGGCACAGAAGTATCAAAGAAAAAGCCAAAATCAGAATCGGGAACGTTCCAGTCAGAAGTATAACACTAAGAATACAAGGCATCAACGATCGCAGCACAGGGGAAACATTCTGAAGAGAGCTGTGAGTGAAATGACTGCTTAAATACACGTAGAGGAAGTCACATGCTATGATAGGGAACAGGTGAGCTGGATCAGACTAATTAACAAAGGAATGAACATGAGGAAGTTCCTGACTACATGAAATTGGCAAAAGCCAAAACGCCGACAGGGATCACAAGACAGCCTATAGACAGACATACGGCTCTGGTTAGGGAGTTCTAACGTGCACAGATAAGGAGGGAGAACAGAGTCTAACAAGTGCGGAGGTTCCGCTGAAACTGCAGCAAAGTAGATTGAGTAAAGCCAAAGGGATGGAGACTAGAATAGGGCGAATGCTGAGAGCTCGTTAGTCAATTAGTAAAATGCAGCTATACAATCCTTAGTGCTCGTTAGTAAGTTAGTACTATAAACGGTGTTAGTTTGGGTTAGTATCTTTAACTAAAATAATAAACTGTTAGTCTGGTTTGTAATTATAGAAAAGCAAGGTGAAGGAAGCAAACGAGATTGGAAGGAATGATTGAAATCCCAGAAACCATGAAATCACCCGAAAGTGTGGCATGCAATACTGGGGCAGTGAGCGATCACATGACATAAGACCAGACAGGGGGAGACAAAGTGCAATGCATGGTATGAGACAAAACATGGACCAGAATAAAACTGCAAAGGTGGAATATGGCAAGACAAACAGAGACAAGGCAAAAACAAAACGCATGGAATCCAAATCACAAAACGATCATGGTCAGACAAAGCAGAGTCATGATAAACATGGCAAACAAGGCAGAATCACAACAAGAATGCCTATGAATGTGTGAAGAAACTATTTGTGCCAATTAGTAGTTCTACTGACTTTTTATGAAGTTGGGTGTGTTACCTTGCCTGTGCAGCGAGTTTACTTTTCATTTGTCAAGCTTCAGTAATGTTTTGCCTCATTTGATGGCAGTGCTAGTTCAAAGGCTGTTTGTCGAGCCTAAATACAGAAAGATTTTTAGCGGTTAGGCCTACTCTTTTTTTTTTTTTTTTTTGGAAAAAGCCATGTGTGAATCGTTTGATATTGGCCTCTTTTAGGCTTGTTACAAAAAGAAAATAAAACCTGTTCTCCGAAATTGTCACTGTATTTTCCTGGAAAACATTTCAGAAATATCAGTATTGGCGAGTACACAAAATAAAATACTCATACTCGTATCGGTTTTTAAAAAAGTGGAATCATCCCTAATTTCAAATTTGATGGCTGCTTCAGGTCTCAAAAAAGTTCGGACAGGGGCCTGGTTACCATGTTGTAGCATCCCCTCTTCTTTTTAACACAGAGTGGAGGCGTCCAGGCATTGAGGAGACAAGTTTCTTGAGTTTAGCCATTGGAATTTGATCCCACTCTTGTTTAATACAGGCTTCCAGCTGCTGGAGAGTTTTGGGTCTCCTTTGACGGACTTTTCATTTAATTATGCGCCAAATGTTCTCAGTCGGTGAAAGATCAGGACTGCAGGCAGGCCAGTTCAGCACACAGACTCTTCTACTACGAAGCCATGCTGTTGTAATAGCTGCAGTATGTGGTTTTGCGTTGTCCTGCTGAAATACAGAAGGCCTTCCCTGGAATAGATGTCGTCTGGAGGGGAGCATATGTTGCTCTAAAACCCTTTATATACCTTTCAGCATTCATGGTGCTTTTTAAAACATGCAAGTGTCCCACACCATATGCACTAATGCATCCCCATACCATCAGAGATGCTGGCTTTTGAACTGAACGCTGATAACAGGAGGGGTGGTCTTTCTCCTCTTTAGCTCGGAGGACACGACGCCCGTGATTTCCAACAAGAATGTCAAATTTGGACTCGTCTGAGCACAGGACACTTTGCCACTTTGCTACAGTCCATTTTAAATGAGCTTTGGCCCACAGAACACAGTGGCGCTTCTGGATTATGCTCAACAATGGCTTCCTTTTTGCATGGTAGAGTTTTAGGTGGCATCAGTGGATGGCACGGCGGACTGTGTTTACAGACAGTGGTTTCTTTAAGTATTCCTGGGCCCATTTAGTAATGTCAATGACAAAATCATGGCGGTGAGTGATGCAGTGGTGTCTGAGGGCCCGAAGATCACGGGCATCCAGTAAAGGTCTTTGGCCTTGTCCCTTACGCACAGAGATTTTTCCAGTTTCTCTAAATCTTTTGATGATGTTACGCACTATCGATGATGAGACCTTCAAAGCCTTTGCAATTCGACGTTGAGGAACATTGTTTTTAAAGTATTCCACAATTTTTTAATGCAAACCTTCACAGGTTGGAGAGCCTCTGGCCATCTTTACTTCTGAGAGACTCAGCCTCTCTAAGACATCCCTTTTATAGCCAATCATGTTACACACCTGATGCCAGTTAATTACTTGCTAAATGTTCTTTCAGCTGATTCTCTTATATATTAATTGCTTTATCAGCCCTTTTTTTTTTTTTGCTTGCGTCCCAACATTTTTGACAACTGTTGCAGCCAGAAAATTTGAAATAAGCTCATTTTGTGGGTAAAAATGTAAAATGTCTCAGTTTCAACATTTGAAATGTTATCTATGTTCTGCTGTAAATAACATATTGGCTCATGTGATCTGAAAGTCTTTGCATTTTGATTTTATTCACAATTTACACTTTGTCCCAACTATTTCGGAATTGTGGTTGTAAATCCATAGGCATTAAAATGGAGTTGGCTGTTGCAGCGAAAACTGTTATGATTCTGCTTTGTTCTGTTCATGTCCTGCCATTGCCTTGATCCATGCCATGTTTTGTTTCTGTTTTTTCCTGTATTTTCTGCCATAGTCCATTCCCTCAGTCATATTCCGGTCAGTGTTTTGTATTTTTGCCATGCATTGCATTTGTCTCCCCTGTCTGGTCTTGTGTTATGTGACAGCTAATTTGCCCCAGTATTGTGTGCCACGCTTTCAGGTGATTTCATGGTTTCTGGGTTTTCAATCATTCCTTCTAATCTCGTTTGCTTCCTTCGCCTTGCTGTTCTGTCATTACAAACCATTACTAACAGTTTGTTATTTTAGTTAAATCTACTAACTCTGACTAACATTGTATATAGTACTAACTTACTAATGAGCACTAGGGATTGTATAGCTGCACTTTACTAATTGACTAACAAGCTCTCAGCACTCGCCCTATTCTAGTCTCTGCCCCTTGTCTTCACTCAATCTACTTTGCTGCGTTTCAGCGGATCCTCCGCACCTGTCTAACTCTGTTCTGCCTCTCATTATCTGTGCACGTTAGAACTCCCTAACCGGAGCCGTATGTTCGTCAATAGGCTGTCTTGTGATCCCTGCCGGCGTTTTGGCTTTTGCCAATTTCATGTGGTTAGGTTCTCCCTCGTGTCTGTTCCTTCGTAATTAGTCTGATCCACTTCACCTGTTCCCAATCATAGCATGTGACTTCCCTTACGTGTATTTAAGCAGTCTTCTCACAGCAGTTCCCTGTCAGAACGTTTCCCTTGGTTTGCCTGTGCTACGCTTGTTTTCGCCTCATATTCTTTGTGATTCACTTCTGACTGGACCGTCCCTGTTTTACGATTTTGGCTCTGTTTTTGATTTCTTGCTGCATCTGTGTATCAAACCCTTTTTTGCCCGACTACGAGTACTGTGATTGCTGCCCTGGTAACGACTCGGATTTCGCCCTTTGGATTTTGATTGTTGGATTGTGGACTCTGTACCGTTGCCTCCTGCTCTGCGGGGGTTCGCCCCCTTCCATAATAAAATCCTATTTTACTGCACTGCTTGGTTCTCGCGTCTGGTTCCAGATCGCTACCTCACAAAAACAGCTCGCACTCTTCTGGGAAGACTTTCTACAAAATTTTGGAGTCCATCTGTGGGAATTTTTGCCCATTCATTCAGTACAGAGTACATTATTTGCGAGGTCAGGCACTGATGTTGGACGCGAAGATTTTGCTCGCAATCTCAGTTCTAGTTCAACCCAAAGGTGTTTGATGGGGTTGAGGTCAGGGCTCTGTGCCTACCAATCTACACCAAGCTCACCCTTTGTGCGCAGGGGCTTAGTCATGCTGGAATAGAAATGGGCTGTCCTCAAGGTGTTCCCAAAAGGTTTGAAGCTTAGAATTGTCCAAAATGTCTTGGTAAGCTGAAACGCTGCAGCATTAAGATTTTCCTTCACTGGAACTAAGGGGCTTTACCCAACCCCTGAAACACAACCCCATACCATTATCCCTCCTCCACCAAACTTTACAGTTGGTACAATGCAGTCAGGCAGGAAACGGTCTCCTGGCATTCGTCAAAATGAGACTCATCCATCGGACTGCCAGATGGAATGTGATTCATCACTCCACAGAACACATTTTCACTTCTCCAGAGTCCAGTGGTGGTGTGCTCTGCACCACTCCATCCAGTGCTTAGCATCGTGCTTGCGCGCATCTGCTCGGCCATGGAAACCCATTCCATGAAGCTCATGCCGCACAGTTTTTGCGCTGATGTTAATGCCTGAGGAGGTTTTGAACTCTGCAGTTTTTGAGTTGGCACGGTGTTGCAACTTTTGCACACTATGCGCCTCAGCATTCAGCGACCACGTGCTTTAACTTCACGTAGTCTGCCACTTTGTGGCTGACTTGTTCCACCAGTGGCATGCTATTACTGTGCCACTCTTGAATTTAGTGAGCTCTTTAGAAGGACCCAATTTTTCACAGATGTTGGTAAATTCAGACTGCATGGCTAGCGTGCTTGATTTTATAGACCGTGGCAATACACCTGAATTTAATGGATAAGAGGTGTATACCAATACTTATGTCCATATACTGTAGAGTGAAATAGTCAGTGCTTCTTTCATTCGATATTCAATTGAGAATCCGAAGTCAAAAAAAAAAATCTTACAATTACTTATTTCATTATTTGCGAATGAACGTGATACAAAAAATAACGAAATAAATAAAAATTAGGGATGTCCGATATTGGCTTTTTTGCCGATATCCAATATGCTGATATTGGCCGACTCTTAATTTCCAATTCTGAAATCCACCGATACATGCGGGCTATATTTCCCCCCAAACTAATTTTAGGCAACATGACATATCTCCTGTCGTGGAATTAACACATCATGTCAACTTTTCCCGTGATGCCCCACTGGATGCATTCACAAATCGAACAAGGCTTTCTAAATGTGAACAATAAATGAGAAAAAAATAAGAAAACTACTTCAACTTAAGTTATGGAAAAAGTGCCTTTTTTTTTAAAAAAATTTTGTCTCAACAGTTAGGATCACACTCTCCCTGAGATAATCCTGACACTGCTCCCTACACCTAGGCAATTTGACAACCTCACAAATTTTAAAATATTGGACCAGTACAACTGTGTGCAGCATGTAAGGCCGACTAAAATAACATGCAAGTGATTAAATTCTGGCATATCTAGGCCAAAGTACAGCTGAGATATAAGCCAAAGCTCAAATCCAGCTATGCTGGCAGAGATTTAGCCTTCCCAATGGGCCAGATTTCCAATCAGCATGCTTTTAGGTTTTGCTGCCACCTGGCGGTAGAATGCAACAATACCCTACATCAGCCAATGACAATAACTAATGCACAGAGTTGCCTTGGCGTGGTGCTGCTCTCTCTTAATGCTCTTGTTTTATCGGTTTTCATTATCGGCAAAAAATCTGATAACAGTCTTTTCCGATATTACATTTTTAGCAAATATCGGCCGATAATATCGGTCAGCCGATATTATCGGACATCCCTAATAATTTTTTTTTTTTTTTTCACTTCTGATTTCAAGTTCAGATCAAACATGGAACATTTAAAAAACAGACCAAGGGCCGAATTGGATTTTGATATTTAATTTGTCCATTTTTTGTGACCGGTAAGTCGGTCCGAAGTCAATTTGTTGTTAATGTCATAAAGGGAGTTGAGCTCATTCTAAATTTAAGGTGACTGAGTAGTACATAGTACTAGGGTTGTACTGAACGTTTCAAAGTATCGAACCATCGATCCTGACGTTCAGTCGAATTTTAAATTGAGACCCGAATGAGGTATGAGTCACGCAACTTTGCTCAGTTACCTTGTTGGGGAAAAAGTTACGTTTTATTTTATCATTTTCTAGATGGGCCACAATGGGCTTTGCATTATGCGGTTGTCCTTTTCATAAAGAGTGCATGTTTTTCAGGTCTGTTCTGTACCTCACTGTTTGAATTAAAAACACTTTAGAAATACTCTGATATCTTATTTCGTAGTTACCATTTCTGTCATAGTATAATGTTGCCTATAGTAACCCTGTGAGGAGAGCGCATTATTAAAGCATATTTGTTGCATATCGGGTCCCTATGTGTGTGTTTGGGGGGCCTTCAAAGCTTCATTTGAATATCTCTGTCAGAGCATTGAATGTGAAAAAATGACATTCAGTACAGCTCTACATAATACCATTTATTTCTCTGACGCTAATACCAGGTTTACTTCTTTTTTGTTATTTTAGCACGTGGTCCAACAGAGGTCGTAGAACGCTATGTTGAAGTCCTGAGGATCTACAAAAAAAAGAAGTCTATCACTGCTGCATGCAAAAAGATAGGAGTTGACCGCAACACTATCGCCTTAAATGCACCGATTGCCGAGCTCGCCATCGCTGCCCCAGACAATTTTGCTGAGCTAAGGGAGCAGCATTCCATAAAGGAAAAACTCGGTGATTTTTCTGGTAAATGTTTGGATACCATTCGTTCCAATACCGACATTGAAGACAAGGTCCAGGCCCTGAAGAGGTCAGGGAAACTACTGCCTCTTGGGAAGAGCGGTGTTTAAGTGACTGGGTGTTTAAAGTTGGTGTTTCCATTTATCTTTGCAAGCCTTTTCAAAAGTTCTCTGTGTTTATATTTGAGAAATAATATTTTAAAATATTTTCCAAGGGGATTTTTCTTTTTTAAAACGTGAAAGTACTTCAGATTTTTAGTTGTCCATGTTAATCTTCTTTATTTTTTGAGTTGCATGGTATATTACATTTTCAGAACATGTTTTTTTTTCAGTTAATCAATATCTTATCACTGTAATTGTCAACGGCTTTTCAACGGCCAGATAAAAAACTTTCCAAAAGTGCTGTTTACCGGTGTGTTTTTAAGTCTCACCACTAAATCGTGTGTGTGTGTGTGTGTGTGTGTGTGTGTGTGTGTGTGTGTGTGTGTGCGTTTGTGTGTGTAGTGTCCTCATGCATCCTTTATTATTGTTATATTGTGTATTGTATTAAACATTATACACTCATCTGAAGACTCTGTTCCCACTTTCGGGCCATAAGCTGCAAATGAGCATTGATAATTGTCAATAAGTGCATAATAAAGGATTTATTAATCCTAATAAGACACTGTTCCCACTTTAGATCCAGTAGCTGCAGAGGAGCATTGTTAATGGTTTATAAGTGCATAATAAAGGATTTATTAATCCTAATAAGACACCGTTCCCACTTTAGATCCAGTAGCTGCAGAGGAGCATTGTTAATGGTTAATAAGTGCATAATGAAGGATTTATTAATCCTAATAAGACACTGTTCCCACTTTAGATCCAGTAGCTGCAGAGGAGCATTTTTATTGGAAATAAGTGCATAATAAAGGAATTTTTTTTTGCATTTATAAGGTATTAATTCTAACCTCTTATACTCTTATTACCGTCATTCAACATGTTATTAACATTGATAAGTAGTCTGTGAACTGTTAATACGTTTCTAATTAATGTCCATAAATATCTTATAAGCCAATAACAAACGTATTATAATAACACTTAATAAGATGTTTATTAACACAAGACTTAAGTTTGGTAAGTGGTTAATAAGCAATTATATATGTTAGTTATGGTTTTAATTAACACATATAGCTGTATTTTAATAAATGTTCATTTTTTTTAGCTGTCTATAATATTAAGAATTTTGTAATAAAGCTTCTTACAAGCAATAATAAAGATGTTAATCACTCTAATTATCCCTTATAAAGTCTAATTAATGTTAATAAACATTTTATTAATATGTATGTCAGGTATATAAGAGCCTGTAAGTGTCTTATAAGCAAGAATAAATGTATTGATTATGCCTTAATTAACACTTATATGAACTTAATAATTGCTTGTAAATATCTTATAAGGTCTTTTTTGTGACTTATTAACTATTAATTACCGCTTATTACAGGACCTTAATATAAAGTGTTACCAATGGGGAATATGTACCAATATGCCATTGGGGACAACAGCTACCAGATTCCCTTCTTCCCCAGGATCATGAAGTGTCTGACATGTCTGACGATGAGGAGAGCTTCAGCCTGTCATCCGACGACGAGTTGGACATCCCTGACGATGTAGGTGACCCACAAGACTAGACACTGCACATGGCGTGACTACATGTACTTCTAAAGTGACCTATACCCTGCACATCCCTCGCTAATTATCGTGCCCGTTCATGTAAGGCTTAGAAATGCATGCATATTTCTGCAGTTTGGAACACGCATGAAAAACCTGGTGTTGTAAGTTACCCTATATGTCATAAACAAAGTTCAGACAGCACGCCTTGGTTGGGTGGGTGGAGGGGGGAGATGCATGTCTGCACTGCCCTACATGACCTACGTACTGTGTACATTATGCCTGCAGTAAATTATGTGGTTCTGAAAATGGAGAAGGGGAACACCTCTAAATAAATTTGCAGATTTCATCGGTTGCACGTACAGATGCGTTGGGCAGTAGGTAAATCTCTTATTTGATGAATATATCGCATTTTGAACGCTGGACTTACGTAACTGCTCATTACGAAATGTTTCACTCAAAACTTGACCGACTTTTTCATTTGCACATTTTATTTACAAATTGGAGTTATCTGGATTAGCTTCTTAATTTATCGTGTTAAACTGTTCTAGTTAGAGGACCAGTGAACTGTCAATTGATCTGCTGGTCTTTACTATGTGTAATGATAGGTTGAGAATTGAGGCCATACGTAAAGTGCAGAACGTTTCATGAACGATTCTGAAGTTGATTGAACTGGACTAAAGATATCAAATCCATGGACAGATGGACTGATTTCAAAATCATGGGACTTAAGTGCCACACATGCACACCATTTTCATGCGATGGATGGCAACACTGAAAAGGTGCTAATTTTTAGGTCCATTGGAAATCCAAAGTGTATATATGAACAGTAGCAAGGTACCATATGGCCCTTGTAAAGTGAATGGTATGTCTTTTTAATTCCCATCACCCATGCCATTAATGGTGGAAGTGTAAACCAACCACTGGGACTATTTTGCAGTCAACAGTAAGCGTGATCATGTTAAAGGAATGTATTTTAGAACCAGTGTACGATCTAACTTTGACCCGTTCTTAAGGCACTTTGGTACAGGATTTGGAGCTTAAGAACGGTTGATTTGTATTTTGGACATCTCAAGGAACAAAATGATGTTAACTTTGTCCGTGCACTCGACCATGCTATTTTAGGGTAAATATGCTAATTAGCTTGCGGATGAATTTTGACCCATTCTTAAGTGCATTTGGTACAGGAATTGGAACTTAAGAGTGACTGATCTGTGTTCGGGACAGCCTAAGGAATATTTTGGCATTAATTTGATCAACGTACTCGACCATGCTAATTAAACCCCTAATTAGCACTAATTAGAGTTGTTCTTAAGTGGATTTGGCACAGGAGTTGAAACTTAAGAGTTAATATTTTAGTATCTCACTACCACAAGGAACACAGTGAGAGTGTTTTGACCGATGTACTCGATCATGCTAATTAAACGCCCATTTTGGGGGCTTTTAAGTGGCGCCCCCAACAATTGGTACAGGAGGCGGAACTTAAGAATTCCCTTTAGGAGGTCTGACACCTCACAGGTACACATCCCAGCCCTCAAACCTTTTGTACTCGAAATGTGAAACAAATCTTTCTGGGCTCCCAGACTAAAAGTATGCTTTCCAGCGGGTTTTATTAGTCATTGTTGTAGCCATTGATTTGAATGGGATGCCTCAATTTTTCGGTATTAATCCGCCGCGGGAAACTGAAAAGGGCGGGAAAAAGGGATTGTTTTCACCACGTTTGTAGTCTTTTATTGCATTATTATTATTGCATCAATTGGCCAGGAGGCTTAAAAACTGTCAAGCGGAGGTTTACACATGAATGTGGTTCAGCTGAAAAAATTAGTCCATGATTACTAAATGACTAATAAAACCTGCTAGAAAGCATACTTTTCTATGTTTTTTTTTATAACATCAACGAACACCAATGACCACTTGGTGTGTTTCACGTCTTTTCAAACAAACATTTAATGTTGTTTTAGGATCCATTTCAGCATGCCCACTGACATTACATTAGCAGCTGACAGGGGCGAACAAAACGACCCAAATTTCTCAAAACAGAGCTTTTCGTCGAAATTAGCACCTGAAGCATTCTATTTCATGGTAAACCAGCGATAAATGAGGCTTAAATGAGGCTTAAAGTGCAAAATGACCGGAGTATTCCTTTAAGCCTGACGCCCCCGGTACCGGGGGCGATGGTAATACAGCATATTTCCAAATCACAACATTGTCATGCTGCTTATCCACGTTACGCGAAGAAAAAAAGCTCATGTTGACCATTTTTACCTCAACCGAACACAATTCAAGCACCAAGCAAGTAAATAACCATGTAATAAAACATAGGATAAAATTATATCAGCGCTGAGTCGCTAGCATTTCAACTGAATTTGTGCTATGCAAACAAACGATGCCTCAAATGAAAGAGGAAAGTCCACAGAATCCAATGATATGAGCCTTGTCATTTTAAACTGACACCACACTCAAAGAACAGCAGGCATATACTTTACAGTCTACAGAGATGAGCAAAAAAAATTTTTACCTTTGCTATTTTGTAATAAAAAAACTGCTCGAGGGTAAATCTGCGCTTACTGTTGTAGATCTGCCAGTATCCTAGCATGTTCTTTCCCATGGTGGTGCTTCAAAGATCTCAGCTCCTTAGCATTTAGCTTGCTTGCAATGTCTTTTCCTCTCTGCGATTGATTAATTGGGTTCCGTTAATCGTTAACGGTTGCCGCCACAGATATGCAAATAATTTGAAATCACCTAAAAAGGCCAGAGGTCAGTAGGAAATCACAGCCAAAGCCTGAATGTGTGCCCAAAATTTGGTTTCACATGAAGTATCGAGTGAATTCTCATCTTAAAAGAATCCTTATATTTCTAATAATCAGCACAGAGAAAAAACACACACTTAAACTATACAAAGTCATCCATACATCAAATATGTTCACATTTTTCACTCTGATATTTCTCAGCCAATGTTGATATTTTGGGATTTTGTTCCACTGGTGGTGAAGATTCCCCACATTTCACAATTTGTAAAAAATGAGGAGTCAGCTTTTGCAAAGCTATTCACTGACACAGACTCATCTCCAAATACTCACTGTGACTTTTCTCTGTATTATATATGTTTTCTTGTGTATATTGTCAAGGAATTACTTGAGATCAGAAAATCACAGCCAAAGCCTGAATTTGTGCTCAAAATTTGGTTTTGGTGCATCACTGCATCAGTATTGGCGAGGGATTGCACCACTGTTGGCAACTTACATTTGCACTGGTTTGAAAAGTTACAATGAAGTTAGTGTCTTCATTTGTCACAGTCACATTCTTAATCTGTACTTGCATTCCATTTTTGTACATTTTGATGATTTTCGGTACCCTGCTCCACCGGTGGTGCATAGGTGCCCTGGGGAACTTTCTCCTTTGCCCTTCTGCCTGCCTGTGGGCTGTTGAGACTGCAGATGTGACTAGTTTTGTCTTTCTCAACTACTAAACTTCAATTTTCATGCAAGATTGTTGCATTATTCTGCTTTTTTAACATGTTCACATTTTTGGGTTACCATTGTCCCCAATTCCTGGTGGCCACTGAGGGTTGAACTTTGACCTCCGCGGCGCTCGTCCCCTTTCACCTTCAGTCCTCCAGGTGCATCGAAATCCACTTCATTCAAGTCTCTTTCCTGAAATGGCTATTTTGTGATTTTCACCACATACGGTGCAAATGGCACTTAGAAAAATTTCACTGGGGAACATTTGATCAAAGTTTTGGACCACACCCATCCCCCTCACAGATCCTTAGTGCAGGTGATGGGTCTGGGGGGAGGGGGGAGGGTGTTGCAGGTTTTCCTTTTGTGTGGGTGAGAGGTGTGAATGGGAGTTTCTCAAACCTGCAGTAGAAGCCGTTCAGGTCGTCTGCCAGTCTGCAGAGAATTGTTTTTTGATTTAAATTTTTAAATACTATCTAGTGATAACAAAAGATGGATACTGTTGCATATAACTGTGTTCAAAGATCTGTATTCAGGGAAAATATGTGATAAATCGAAGCATTTATGTTCTTTCATTTTGGAAAGACCCCCCTCTAGAAAATTCTTAAGACCCCCTCTTTTGAACAAATTAAAAGTCCTGAAATGAAGTCAAGTAATGATCATTTGACTTTTGTGTATCAAGTTTTCCAAATATTTTCAGTGATCCTGACGCAGCTTTGTACACAGGGAGGGTATCAATGATATGACCTGCCAATTTTAAAAAGGAGTCCACAGACTATGGCCAATCTATTGAATTGAAATCTTCTAGTGGTTTACATATTAGCCTGCTAAATGGTGGATGTAAAAGTTCACCACTGACTTCAATGATGAACAATAGGAAATAAAGGCCGAATTATGTGATCTTTGGTTTTATTAAATTATTACTTTGGTATTAGGAACCACGTATTGTGGGAATTAAATTTCAATTACCTGCAAAAGCAGTCAAATGTAATGAAGATAGCATTGGCTTCCTTGTTTTAATACTCTTCATTATTTAAATCTTCTAGCATTGCAAAATGGGTATTAAAACATGATTTAGAAGACTGAATTTTCTGTCAGCTTTGGCCCCTTAGTGGATTGGCTTTCTTGTTTTAATACATTTCAAACACAAAATAAAGACAAAACAAATCAACTTTTATATGTGTTATGGCCCCAATTTGTTATGGCGTCAATTTCTTATGACGTCACGGACAGCAAGGGATGACAGACAAAATTCTTAAACTTCAACAGATTTAATTAAACAAACACTTAGAACTAATCTACACTCTACCCTACTGACCAAGATTGAAATAAAAAAAAGATAGTTACAGTCCCTTGGTAATTGAGATGGGCTGCTATGTTGCGATGTCCTGGGACAGGAAAATGCTCCAAAACAGGCAAAAATACACAAAAAGGTTCACAGGTCTTGAAAAGAGTGACAGGTCTGGTCAAATGTATCCTTCCACAATGTCTCCTTGCAATTTCTCCAACTACTCTCCAACTCTCTCAATTTTTCTCCTTATATACTCTTGTCCAGCCCCCTCTGAGGCATGCCCAGGACATGTCCAACCTAGCTCCAGACTGGGCTTAACAAAAAAAATTGTCAATACTGCCATCTAGTGGCTTTTTTTTCCCCCTATTACATATGAAAACATTATTTTTTTATTTCGTACAACACGCATGTTGTTCCTTGGTATGAATGTACAAAAAATAAAATGTCAAATGAAAATGAAACAACACTGACTACAAATATCACCATATTATGAATATGATTAATGGCATCTGACATGATTGACACATTGCAATGTATGAAATGGTACAAATGCAAATACAAACTTGGCTACCTTAATCCAAATAGCATATAAATTACAATCTTAAATTTTATGCTAGGCATTTGTCTCCTAGTAATATCACAAGATAATGTTCAAGTTGATGGCATATGAAATGACACACTTAATACTATAAATGACAGGCAAGCGATAGGGCACATTGTACTGATCCAACGCCCGGACTGGGCAGGGGCTCAGCACAGACTGTACCCTAACTGTCAAGCCACTCCAGTTCAAGTCCTTCTCCCTTAAAAGACTACCTGCACTGAAAAAAAAATTTGGAGTGCCATTACTTACAAAAAAGCTAGGAAAGTTTTTTTCACACAGAAAGTGCTTGTAATCTTTACTCAGGATATTAAGTAACATTTACTTTCTAGAATCACTTATTTTTATGAAAAATACTCAAGAAAATCTCACTAGCAATACTCCTCTGATTGAAATTTACTATTTATAGGTGAGTATTGCAAGTGAGATTTACTTGAGTACAGTAAAAGATTAAAAATGACATTATAATAAATGCATTGTTCAAACTCGAATCAAAATCAACTTGGAAATATCACATATATGTGCTTTAATGTGCTTACTTTTTCCAGGAAGGATCTCTTGTCCCGTCATCCTGATCAGAGGAGGAGGAAGGAGTGTCACTGGGCGGGGACCCCTGTGGGCACACAGAGGCAGAGGTGGAGGTGGCAGGAGAGGTGGGAGGAGCGTCGGTGGCAGCAGAGGCGGTGGCAGCAGGGGTGGTGCCAGCGGCAGCAGAGGTGTTACCGGTGGTGTCAGGCTCAGAGTCAAGGACCATGTCTGACTCATGGGGCATATTGAGAACGAAGAAGCCACGCTGGATGAGCTTCCTCACTAAAATGTCTGACAGGGCGGTGGGGTATGTCGTTGACCAGATCATTGTAATCCCAGGTGCGGCTGTACCGGATCCATTGCTTGGAGGATGCCTTTGCCTTCTGCACCTCCACTGCTATTTCTTCTGGCGTGCTGTTCTTCATACACACCCTCGCCAGATGGACTGAAAGTTTGTCCTGTGGCTTGTGGCACCGTAAGCAGTGCACGTAGTTGCGTTCAGGGATCTTAAAAGATAATGACAAAAACATGGTCAAGTCATGCGTTATATATGGGTCATTCCGTGTAAAATCAACTGAAGGCTGTTGCTCAACCGACTCAAAAAATTCCCAAAATATTTGTTTATGTAGACAGTCATGAAAAAGCATATCCTGAAAATGTCAGCAAATTTCCTTAAATTTTTACTGATTTAAATTCTTTGAAATTCCGCAAATCGGTGGCAAAATGGCATTTTTGCATTTTTGTCAATTTTGAGGGCCCATTTCTGATCAAATACATATCCCACCAGCCAGTAATAATATTAACCTAATGAGACTATCCCATAGAACAGGTTTCTGTAATATGAAGCTTTTTTAAGGCAGCCTTTCTTCAAATCACAGCAAAACAAATCCCTCAAAAAAACATTCTGTATTCTCTGTGTACCAGAAAACTACCTCAAGAAATTACAGGGCTCTCTGGGTATTACATTTACAGAGATATTGATCCCTAAACTTGGCCAATTGTGTGGCTAAAATCATCAAAAATGCAAATTTTGGCCATTTTAGGAAGCCATAACTCCACAAAACAACATTTGAAAAGCTTCATATTACAGAGACCTGTTCTGTGGGATAGTCCCATTAGTTTAATATCATTACAGGCTGGTGGGATATGTATTTGATGAGGAATGGGCCCTCTAAAATGACAAAAATGCAAAATGCCAACAACTTTCTGAAAAATTGGATGATTTGACACGGAATGACTCATATAGCAATAATTCTCCAAGATGCAAAGAGCAACACAACACACACACAGAATTTTTAACCTGCTTCAGTGTATAGAAAATGTTTGTGTAACAAACAAAACCCTTAAGTGGTGAATATCTCCAAATATCAAAGATAGTAAAAGAGAGTAAAAAAAGGTCAACCTATTTGATGTACTGATAAAATACCAGCCAATTCTAACTCTTAAATTCAGAATGCAGAAAAAATTTACTGAAGGAAACACCAAAAAGTCAAGCAAATAAAATTAAGGAACACAAAATCTTACCTCTTCTGAGCTTGTTCAGCCATTGTAGAATGAAAAGAGAAAAAGAGCAAAAGAGCAAAAAAGCAAGGCAAAAACTTTGATGCAGTGATGCAGCAAAGAGAACCGTCTTGTGGAAACAAAACAGTGGAAGTGCATTGAATTTACCTCCTATATTTATACTAGTTTCTGCTCATGAGGGTGGGCCACACCCCCTATTGTTATGTTATGATACCTATCAACCAGCCAACCAGGCGGCAGCACAAGAGAGAGTGAGAGAACATGAGGCTAGCCAGACAATACTGTGTAAATTGCTAAACTGTGTGAATTGTCCAGGGGTCATTTTGCATGGCAATTATGTAAATGTTTTTGCTAATGGGGGCTTCAGCACTGTCGGTGCCCTAGTCAGAAGTAAACACGAAAACAGAAAGCTTTCACACACCTATAGAGTTATAGAAACTAAATTTCAAAATAATCTTAAACTATACAAAGTCATCCATACATCCAATATGTTCACATTTTTCACTCTGATATTTCTCAGCCAATGTTGATATTTCGGGATTTTGTTCCACCGGTGGTGAAGATTCACCACATTTCACAGTTTGTGAAAATGAGGAGTCAGCTTTTGCAAACCTATTAACTGGCACAAACTTTATCTCCAAATACTCCCTGCTACCTATCTCTGTATTACATATGTTTTTGTTTTATTTTTGTGTGAGTGTGTGAGTGTGTGTGCGTGTGTGTGCGTGTGTGTGTGTGTGTGTGTGTGTGTGTATATATTTTCAAGGACTTGCTCAAAATAATCTGAAATCACCCACAAAGGCCAGAAGTCAGCAGAAAATCACAGCTAAAGCCTGAATGTGTGCCCAAAATTTGGTTACACATGAACTTTCTAGTAAATTCTCATCTTAAATGAATCCTTATATTTCTAATAATCAGCACAGAGACAAAAAACACAAACTTAAACTATACAAAGTCATCCATACATCCAATATGTTCACATTTTTCACTCTATTTCTCAGCCAATGTTGATATTTCGGGATTTTATTCCACTAGTGGTGAAGATTCCCCACATTCCACAATTTGTAAAAAATGAGGAGTCAGCTTTTGCAAAGCTATTCACTGACACAAACTTATCTCCAAATACTCACTGTGACTTTTCTCTGAATTACAGATGTTTTCTTGTGTATTGTCAAGGAATCACTTGAGATCAGAAAATCACAGCCAAAGCCTGAATTTGTGCGCAAAATTTGGTTTCACAGGAACTTTCTAGTGAATTCTCATCTTAAATGAATCATTATGGGTCATTCCATTTAAAATCAACCAAATAAGAAAAAATTTCCCACCTGACCCTTTCTGATTCTGCTCATTTTTTTCCTATAATATCTACAATATATTTAATGAATCCTTACAAAATTTTACTTTCATCCTTTGAACATTTTTTGAGTTATGGGCCCTTAAAATACATGGGGTTAGGTCCCAATTTTGTGCCTCATTTTTGTAGAGCATTTTTGAGCCATCATAACTTTGTATCTGTTAAAGGTAGCCGCTTGAAATTTCCAGTGCTATAAGATATGTTTGAGCACTGTTGAAAACTGTATTCAGATCACTTTCTTGTTCTTTTCTGGTGCAACAATCTTGGCCCAAAATCTGAAATTTCTTCAACACGATTTGTTCTGTAACCAACTTTAAGCACCAATATCATAGCAAATATGGATGTCCCAACAACATAACTGCATCACTTTAATCACTGTCATGTTTATTTATAAAAACAAGTATTGCTACCATGTATTTGTCATTAGTTTTTTGATAATACAGAGAAATCTTGAAAAAATGCATTTAAGTAAAACTTTCAAGGGTCATATCACCATGTGGGATAAGTTGATGGACAAAATAGGTTTCATCATTTGAAAGATCTCATCTCATCTCATCTAAATTTTGATACCAGGCTCATCCTCTAGCCGTAATTCCTTCAATGTTAAAATAATTTTCAAAGATGTTTTTTTTTCTCTAATGCAAATGTTAGTCATGAAATGAAAAAATGACTAATGTGATGTTCAAAATGTTAAAACAAGTTATTTAGCAATCCTGACCTATCACATTCATAACATTCCAACATTCATTCAAGGTTTGAATGGGATCCTATTGCCATCCTTGATATTTCGAGAAATTGTTCCACCGGTGGTGATAATTCCCCACCTTTCACAGTTTCTGAAAATGAACAGTTAGCTTTCGGAAACCTATTAACTTGTGAGGTAGCGATCTGGAACCAGACGCGAGAACCAGGAGTTGCAGTAAAATAGGATCTTTATTGGGAAAGGGGGCGAACCCCCGCAGAGCAGGAGGCAACGGTACAAAGTCCACAATCCAAAAATCAAAAATCCACAGGGCATAATCCGAGTCGTAAACAGGGCACCAATCACAGAATTCGTAGTCAGGCAAAAAAGGGTTCGATACACAGAAGTAACAAGCAATCCAATACAGAGCCAAAATCGAAAATCAGGGACGGTCCAGTCAGAAGTGAATCACAAGAGAATACGAGGCGAAAACAAGCATAGCACAGGCAAACCAAGAGAAACGTTCTGACAGGGAACTGCTGTGAGAAGACTGCTTAAATACACACAAGGGAAGTCACATGCTATGATTAGGATCAGGTGAAGAGGATCAGACTAATTAACAAGGGAGCAGACAGGAGGGAGAACCTAACCACATGAAATTGGCAAAAGCCAAAACACGGACAGGGTTCACAACACAGCCTATTGACAAAACATACAGCTCCGGTTAGGGAGTTCTAATGTGCACAGATAATGAGAGGAAGAACAGAGTTGAGCAGGTGCGGAGGATCCGCTGAAACGCAGCAAAGACTAGGTGAAGGCAAGAGGCGGAGACTAGACCAGGGCGAGTGCTGAGAGCTTGTTAATCAATTAGTAAGGTGCAGCTATATAATCCCTGGTGCTCGTTATTAAGTTAGTATTATATACAATGTTAGTTCTGGTTAGTAACTTTAACAAAATAACAAACTGTTAGTACTTGTTAGTAAAATAGAAAAGCAAGGT
The DNA here is from genome assembly GCA_029692085.1 of Gymnothorax javanicus. Classification (NCBI taxonomy): domain Eukaryota; kingdom Metazoa; phylum Chordata; class Actinopteri; order Anguilliformes; family Muraenidae; genus Gymnothorax; species Gymnothorax javanicus. Next base: position 65,396,804 of record CM056205.1, on the reverse strand, counting down.
GAAGGAAGCAAACGAGATTAGAAGGAATGGTTGGAAACCCAGAAACCATGAAATCACCTAAACATGTGACATGCAGTATTAGGGGAATAAGCTGTAGCTCAACACAAAACCAGACAGGGGAGACAAAGTGCAATGCAGGGCATGAGCAAAAACATGGACCGGAAAATAACAGAAATATGGATCTGGCATGGAATCCAAAACATGGCAATAACAAAAACATGGCAATGATCTAGATAAAGCAGAACATGAGCAGAAACAGAACAGAACATGGCAGAATCATAACATAACCGACACAAACTTTATCTCCAAATACTCCCTGCTACCTATCTATGTATTACAAATATTTTTTTTTTTTTTTTTTTTTTTGTGTGTGTGTGTGTGTGTGTGTGTGTGTGTTGTTATGGCCCCAATTTGTTATGGCATCAATTTGTTTTGACGTCACGGACAGCAAGGGATGACAGACAAAATTCTTAAACTTCAACAGATTTAATTAAACACACACTTTGAACTAATCGACAATCTACATCTACTGACCAAGATTGAAATAATAAAAAAAATTAGATATTTACAGTCCCTCGGTAATGGAGATGGCGCTGCTATGTTGCGACGTCTTGGGACAGGAAAATGCTCCAACACAGGCAAAAATCCACAAAAAGCTTCACAGGTCTTGAAAAGAGTGACAGGTCTGGTCAAATGTATCCTTCCACAATTTCTCCTTGCAATTTCTCCTACTACCTTTCACTCTCTCAATTTTTCTCCTTATATACTCTTGTCCAGCCCCCTCTGAGGCATGCCCGGGACATGCCCCAAACCTAGCTCCAGACTGCTTAACAAAAAAAAAAGTCAATACTGCCATCTAGTGGCTTTTTTTTTTTCCACATTACACCTCCATTCCAAAAGGGAAAAATTTTGACTCATAAAGGCAAAATTTTTCTTTTCAAGACAAAAATGGTTAAGTTGACACTTGTATATATATACATATAATACAATATGCTAATAAACACAGGTGATATATATACACATACTCAAACACGGGATAAGCAATCGGCAATAACATTGTCAGCACCCTTAACATGCTTAATTTCCAAGTCAAACTCTTGTAAAATCAAACTCCAATTCAACAATCTCCGATTCTTGTTTTTCATCTTACTCAAAAACATTAACGGATTGTGGTCAGTATATACAATCATTGGCTTTTGCCCTGTACAAACATAAACTTCAAAGTGTTGTTAGGATAGAACCAGAGCCAACAGCTCCTTCTCAATTGTGGAATAGTTCTTTTGGTGGCGATTGAACTTCCTGGAGAAGTATGCCATGGGATGCTCAATGTCATCAGAGTCACTTCTCTGTAGGAGCACAGATCCACAAGCTTGGTCGCTAGCATCGACCACTATGGAGAACGGTTTGTTGAAGTCAGGAGATTAGAGCATGGGGAAGTGACACAGCAGAGACTTCAGGCGATCGAAGGCTCTTTGGCATGCTTCATCCCAAGTGAACTTTACGCCTTTCTTCAGTTGGTTGGTGAGACTGAGAGCAATCTCAGCAAAGTTCTTGCAGAACTTGCGGTACTACCCGATCATTCCAAGGAAGCGGCGCAAAGCTTTTTTGTTGTCAGGAACTGGAAAGTCCATGATGGCTTGGACTTCAGCATTTATGGGTGCCACCCTACCCTGGCCTATGACGTAGCCAAGATACGTGACAGTAGCACAACCAAAGTCACTCTTGTTCAGGTTAACAGTCAGGTTAGCCTGGGTCAAGCGCTGGAACAACGTCTCTACATCTTTCAGATGTTCTTCCCAGGAGTCACTCCATGTGATCAGGTCGTCGATGTATGCACCCGTGTGTGGCAATCCGGCGATTGTAGACTGTATCATCCTTTGGAACGTGGCTGGGGAATTTTTCATGCCAAAGGGTAGGACTTCATACTGGTATAACCCAGATGGTGTGGCAAAAGCAGAGATGCTCTTGGCCCTCTCAGTTAAAGGCACACACCAATAACCCTTCAATAAATCAATCTTGGTCAGAAACTTTGCTTGCCCTACTCTATCGATACAATCATCAATCCTAGGTATTGGAAATACATCAGTTCTACTGACAGCATTGACTTTGCGATAATCTGTACAGAATCTAGTACTTCCATCAGGTTTTGGAACTAGAACACAGGGTGAACTCCAATCGGAGTTAGAGGGTCTGATAATATCATGTTCTAACATGTACTCAACCTCTTTCTCAGCAATCTTTCTCTTTGCAGGATTCATCCGATATGGATGCTGTTTTATTGGTTTGGCATCACCAACATCTACATCATGAGAGGCTATAGAAACTCTCTTTGGAACATCAGGAAATAGATCTTTATATTTCTTGATCAAACTCTCAAACTGATCTTTCTGTGAGGGTTCTAAGTGCTGAAGATTTTGCAACACTTCAGAATTTGACAATTTACATGAAAGAACTTCAGCTTTAATTCTAGGTTCATCATCTTGAAACTCCCCCTCATCTTCACAAGTCTCGGCCATAGGAGGATCTGAAGTGACAGCTGCAACCCTAGCATTCCTATCATGATAGGGCTTAAGCATGTTAATGTGACACAACTGTTTTGGCTTTCTCCTATCTGGAGTCTTCACAATGTAATTGAGATCATTGAGTTTTGTCAGAATTTCATAAGGACCATGAAATCTAGCCTGCAATGGATTGGACTGCAAGGGAAACAACACAAGGACCTTGTCTCCTGGTTTAAACTCACGGCTTCTAGCCTTATGATCATACCAAGTTTTCATTTTTCCCTGACTTGATTTCAAGTTCTCTTTGGCTAGGTCACAAGCTGCACGCAGTCTTTCCTTGAACTTGCTAACATAGTCTAACAGACTGATATGCGGCTCTTTCTCTTGCCATTGTTCACTCAACAATAGCAAAGGTCCTCTCACTTCATGGCCAAACACTAGCTCAAACGGACTGAATCGAGTAGACTCCTGCACTGCTTCTCTAGCTACAAACAACAGCAAATGAACACCTTCATCCCAGTCTTTCTCATGGTCATGACTATAAGTCCTCATCATTGTCT
>CM056205.1:65378743-65388743 GCA_029692085.1 Gymnothorax javanicus | reverse complement strand
GCGGCAGGCGGAGGGCTGGGAGGCCAGGGTCAGCCTCCACCCGGGGCCCAGCGGGGGCCCTGAGGGCTCGGGAGGGGCGGGCTGTGGGGCCTGGAGGAGGTCCCCGGGAGGAGAGGGAGAGCTTGCCGGTCCCGGCAAAGCGGAGCCCTGGCCCAGGGCAGGCTGGGGCCTGGGCCCAGGCCTAAAGGTCACGGCCTCCACCCCGGCCCAGCCAGGGGGGCCCTGAGCTCGGGAGGCGGGCTGGGCCCGGGCCTGGAGGAGGTCTCCGGGGAGGCGCGGGAGAGCTGGCCGGTGTCCCCGGCGGGGCCCTGAGCCGGGCGTCAGGCTGGGGCTGGGCCCAGGCCTAAAGGTCAGGGGAGCGATAGGGAGCGGGCAGAGTTTCCTGAGGGAGGGATGAGGGTGGGAGGGGGGAGGGAGGCAGGCAGGCAGGCAGGCAGGGAGTTCCTCTGGGAGTTAAAAAAGGAGACGAAGCGCTTGGCAATAAGAATGACGATGGTGGTAGTGCTAGGGAAAGAGAAAGGAGAGGTCCAGGGGAGGGGCGAAGGATCCAATAAAAGCATCAGCAATCCCCAGTTTTACTGATATAGCCGGGCGCCTTTCTCAGAGGCAGGGTGGCTTTACCACCACGGAAAGAAACAGCAGGCGAGAAGCCTGGGAAAAAAAAAGAACGAGCAGAAAAAAGCAGACAACGAAAGCAGAAGATTCAGCCAGATGGAAACAAAGAAAAACGGGTGCACAAGTAATTGGACAGGCCTAAAGGTCACGGCCTCCACCCCGGGCCCAGCGCGGGGCCCTGAGAGCTCGGGAGGGGGCGGGCCGAGCCCGGCGCGTCGGGGAGGTGCCCGGGGAACGACCGGGGAGCAGGCCCGGACCCCCAAAGCGGAGCGGGGCGGAATGGGAAGGCGGCGGCCAAAAGTAATCAGACGGGGCCGGTTCCTTCCGCGGGCCGCCTCGGGCCTCTGCGGCACCGCAGCCCGCCTCCAGGGGCCTCTTCCCGTCCGGCCCGTCCCTCCGGAGACGCCCGGCCGGCCGGCGACTCGGGCCCGCCCGCCCCGGGCAGGCCAGGGGCCGGAACGCGTTCGCGCCCGCCGCGGCCGGACGCCGCCGCGCCCCGAGTGCAGACGGGGGTCGGGTGAAAGGGCTCTCCCCCGCCTTGCAACCCTCCAAACCCCGTCTCCGTAGCTCGCTGCAGGGCCGAGTTATTAGCCAAAAAGCTTTCCCGCCCCCCCCCCGGAGTTTTGGCCCCGCCCCGCCGCCCAGCCACCCCCGGGTGGGGGCTTTCCCCTCCCGGTGACCCCCCCCAAAAGTCTCCCGCGGGCCAGGCTCGGGGGTGGCGGGGAAAGGGGTGAACCGGCCTCACCCTTTTCAGCTGGCTGGTCGTAATGTTCTGGAGGGAAGCCAATTTAAAAGCGCGACTTTTTTTCCTTTGGCGTTCCCGCCGCCGTTGATCGGCCGCGCTGCAGAAAAATGACTAAGTCTCGCTCTTCAGATATTCGGCAAAGTCCAACGCGGGTTACCAGTGTTATTAACGAATAAATGACAAAGTCCAACTTTCAGAAAAAATTCGGCAAAGTCCCGTTGCGGGCGACCAGACGCGCGCCCGAAATAAAAAGTGACAAAGACCAGCTTTCGAAAATTCGGCGAAGTCCCGCTGCGGGTGACCAGTCGCGTGCCTGAACAAAAATGACAAAGTCCAACTTTCATAAAATCGGCCAAGTCCAACGCGGGCGACCAGTTGCGACTGGGAAAAACGTCTAAGTCCCACCACGGGTGCCCAGTTTGAGCAGTGGGCAACCAGTTGCATTTGCGAAAAATTGACACTCGCCTGCAAACGCGTTTTCCCTTACAATGGAAGTCAATGGGAGTGGGGTTGAGGTATCATAAAAAGGTACCGGCGGATTTCTGAGAGAGTGCCTTTTCAGACTTGAGACCTCCAGAGAGCGACTTAGGGGGCTCTGCGAGACTGAGTCACGGGAGTCGGGCGGCCTTCTCCGGGGCACGAGGGGGGCATTTTGGGGCGCCTTCCCCACCGGTTCCGGGGGTCCAGCCCCGGTTTCGGGGGGAGGTAGGAGGTCCCGTCGGGGGCTTGGGCGGACACTTCCCCGGCGGGCCCGGCGCGCCCCCGCCCCCCTCCCTCCCTCACTGGCGCACAAGCTGAGAGAGTGCCTTTTCAGACTTCAGACCTCCAGAGCGCGACTCAGGGGGGCTCTGCGAGACTGAGCACGGGAGTCGGGCGGCCTTCTCCGGGGCACGAGGGGGGGCATTTCGGGGCGCCTCCCCCACCGGTTCCGGGGTCCAGCCCCGGTTTCGGCGGGAGGTAGGAGGTGCCGCCGGGGACTTGGGCGGACATTTCCCCGGCGGGCTGGCGCGCCCCGCGCCCGCCCTCCCTCACTCACTCACTGGCGCACAAACCTGACAGATTGGAGATGAGTCCCCAACCTGGCAGGGCCCTCTCGCGCCCCGGTCCCGGGGCTTATGCGGGAGCGGTTCCTGGCCGCCTGGGGCGCCTTCCGACCGGCGGGCGACGGACCCCCCCGACCGGGCTCGCGCGCACGGACCTCCACCCGCCGCGGGGCGGGGGGTCTGCGCGAGGGTTCGGCGGGGGGCTGTTCACGCCCCTGCCCGCGTCACAGAAACCGAGCGAGACCGAGACGGCCCGGAAACAACCCCGCAGCGGTCCGAGCAGAGCCCGGGCCGGCGTCCCGACAGGCAGGGAGCCGGGAGGCGTCTCCCAGCTCCGACCCCCGACCCGGACGGACCCCGACCCGGGCAGAGGCGCTTTGTTTTCTCCGGTTCAGCGCGACTTCGCCCAGCCCACCCACTCGTCCTCCGCAGCCCCGAGCGCGGGGAGGCCCTCCCGAGAGGGGGTGGCGCCCCGCCCTCCGCGGCCAAGGAAGGAGGCGCGCCCGCCGCCAAACCCCCGCTCCAGGGGCGGGCGCGCGCCGACCCAGCCCCCAGCGCACGGGTCAGGCTACCTGGTTGATCCTGCCAGTAGCATATGCTTGTCTCAAAGATTAAGCCATGCATGTCTAAGTACACACGGCCGGTACAGTGAAACTGCGAATGGCTCATTAAATCAGTTATGGTTCCTTTGATCGCTCCAACGTTACTTGGATAACTGTGGCAATTCTAGAGCTAATACATGCAAACGAGCGCTGACCCCTCGCGGGGATGCGTGCATTTATCAGACCCAAAACCCATCCGGGGTGCCTCCGTGCGCCCCGGCCGCTTTGGTGACTCTAGATAACCTCGGGCCGATCGCACGCCCTCCGTGGCGGCGACGTCTCATTCGAATGTCTGCCCTATCAACTTTCGATGGTACTTTCTGCGCCTACCATGGTGACCACGGGTAACGGGGAATCAGGGTTCGATTCCGGAGAGGGAGCCTGAGAAACGGCTACCACATCCAAGGAAGGCAGCAGGCGCGCAAATTACCCACTCCCGACTCGGGGAGGTAGTGACGAAAAATAACAATACAGGACTCTTTCGAGGCCCTGTAATTGGAATGAGTACACTTTAAATCCTTTAACGAGGATCCATTGGAGGGCAAGTCTGGTGCCAGCAGTCATGTAATTCCAGCTCCAATAGCGTAATTCCAGCTCCAATAGCAACAAATATACATCGAATTATGGAGCATGATTGCTCGAAAATGAATTAATGCCTCGTAATGGGAGGGACCCGTGTTTAATATTATTTGGCCGGAAACTGATTCATTTATCTCTATAACAAAATATACATCAAGCCTTTTCATATCCCAATGGCATTTGGGGTAAAAAAGTGCGGATGTCATGGAGCCCGATTCCTCACAGCTCTGACTTGATCACGGAAAATGAATTAATGAGTGCAGGATAAGTCTGTTAATGTTATTCCACTGGCAGCCAGTTTGGGGGTCTCAGCTCCAATAACGCTATTCATTTAGGGACGGGACCCGTGTTTAAGGACATTATTTGCAATCCGGACTTTTCACTGATTAACGTTATCTCTATATCGAGCAAGCCTGGTGTCAATCACCGCACGAATCACAGCTCCACTTACGAACTCACATAACATGGAGCATGAATGGGGTTCGCCTCGAGGGAGGGACCAGTGATTAAGAGAGCATTTGGCCGTCGTGCGTAAAATTTGAGTCGACACGTGAAACCTTTCCTGACTTTGATAACGGAAGGATTGACAGATTGATTAACGAACTGCGGTTCTAAAGGAATTGACGGAGAGGCACCACCGTGAATGGAGCCTGCGGCTTAATTTGAGTCGACACATGAAACCTCTCCTGACTTGATCACGGAAGGGATTGACAGATTGATTGCTCCTTCGCGATTCTGTATGGGGCGGTGCAGGATCGGCGTTGGTGTTTTTAAGTCTGTTAATGTTATTCCACTGGCGAGCCAGTTTGGTTTTTAGCAGCCGCACCATTCTCAGCTCCAATAACGCTATTCATTTATCGAAGCACGACAATTCGTCGCTTCGTATGAGGACAGGGATGCATTTAAACGCAATCAATGCACCTCGAGCCTTTGCGTTATCCCAACGGCGGGAAAGTTTGGTGGCTAATACTGACCCATTACAGCTCCAATAACAAATCAATGAATGATACGGAGCATGAAGGGGGGTCGCCTCGTGGGAGGGACCTGCGAGAAAGTGAACATTTGGCCAATTATATCTCAATTGCGGGCAAGCTTGGTGTTAATTGCCGCAATAAAGACAGCTTCAGTAACGAACTTTAATGGCAAATACCACGAAGGGGGCTCGCCTCGAGGGAGGAAACCCCGCTTAAGAAATCATTTGTCCGTGCGCTGTTGCTTAAAGGAATTGACGGAAGGGCACCACCACAAATGGAAACAGCGGCTTGATTTAAATTAACACGGTTAAACTTCAACTGGCTTGGTAACGAAGGAGATTGACAGATTGATGGCTTTTTCGCGGTTCTGTATGGGGCGGTGCAGGATCGGCGTGGATGTTTTTAAGTCTGTTAATGTTATTCCACTGGCGGGTCAGTATGTTTTCTGCAGCCGCATCAATTACAGCTCCAACTACGCAATTTAAATTATCGAAGTGCGTTTGTGGGTCGCCTCGCGTGAGGGACAAGTAATGAATCATGCATTCATACATAATAAATAAAACACAAGCCTATACGGTATCCCAATGCGGGAAGCTCTGGTGTCAGAAATTGATTCACCACAGCTCCGATAATTAATCTAAGAGTGACACGGAGCATGAAGGGGGTTTGCCTCGATGCAGGAAACCACGAGAAGGAGAGCATTTGATCGTATTAACCACAGTATGACCCTTTAAAGACATTCTATCTGCGGGCAAGCCCGGTGTTTCTGCCGCATGAACTACAACGCCAAAGGCATATTTTACGGCAATGGGGCGCATGAGTGGGGGTCGCCTCGACGAAGGGACCCATAACAAGCAACTCTCTGAGCGAACCCTAATTAAAGAATCCCATTCAGATGGGCCTGTATGTGCATGGCTCTGCTGTCGGAGTTTGGTCCAATTGCTTTCTTTGATTGCCGTTGGTTGTGATTGCGGTTGTGATTGCAATTGCTTTCTGGACAGTATGTTCAGGGGTTGGTTGTGATTGCGGCTATGGTTGCAACCGGCTGCGGTTGGGGGAGGTGGTTGAGTCCAGCCCTGGCTGCTTTGCCCGTACGTATATGGTTCTTCCATGAGGTGCGGAGATTATTGGACTACACTTACTCATTGAGTCCCCACTCTGTGGGGGGACCAGTCTGTGCATGGCTGTCGCTGTCGGGGTGGGCTCGGCTGCTTTCTCTGATCGCGGTTGGCTGTAGCTGTGGATGTGATTATGATCGCTTTCTGGGCACAATGCTCAGGGAGCGGTTGTGGTTGCGGCTGCGGTTGCGGTCGGCCGTGGTTGGGGGAGGTGGTGGGGCCCGGTCCCGGTTGCTTTGCCCATGCGCTTGCGGTTCTTCTCCACTGGGGCGCGGAAATCATCGGACCCACATATATAATGAGTCCCCACTTGGTGGGGGGGACCTATCTGTGCATGGCTGTTGCTTTCGGGGTTGGGCTCAGTGCTCTCTCCGATTGCTGTTGGCTGTGGCTGTGGTTGTGATTGCAGTCGCTTTCTGCGCTAAATGCGCTGGGAGTGGTTGTGGTTGCGGCTGCGGCTACGGTCGGTTGTGGTGGGGGAGGTGGCTGGGCCCGGCCCCGGTTGCTATGCCTAAACTTATATGGTTCATCCCCACTGGGGCGCGGAAATCATCGGGCCCACATATTTTATGAGTCTCCACCTGGAGGGGCCTGTGTGTGTGGGCGGTTGCTGTCGGGGCTGGGTTCGGCTGCTCTCCCGGTTGCGATCGATTGTGGTTGTGGCTGTAGTTGCAATTACCCCCTAGGCAGAATGCGCGGGGGGTGTTTGTGGCTGCGGTTATGATGGCGGTCGGTTGTGGTTGGGGGAGATTGTTGGGCCCGGCCCCGGTTGCCATGCCTGTGCATATATGGTTCATCTCTGCTGGAGCGCGGAAATCATCGGACTCACATACTCAACGAGTTCCCATTGGAGGGGCCTGGGGGTGCAGGGCTGTTGCCATCCGGGTTGGGTACGGCTGCTTTCTTTGACTGCGGTTGGTTGTGGCTGTCGTTGTGATTGCGGTTACTTTCTGGACAGAATGTTCAGGGGGTGGTTGCGGTTGCGGTGGCGATCGCGGTCGGCTGGGGTTTGGAGAGGTGGTTGGGCCTGGTCCTGGCTGCTATGCCTGTACTTTTATGGGTCATCTCCACTGGGGTGCGGAAATCATCGGGCCCACATATCTCATGAGTCCTCATTCGGAGCGGGACCTTTGTGTGCATGGCTGTCGCTTTCAGGGCTGGGCTTGGCTGCTTTCTCCGATTGTGGTTGGTTGTGGCTGTCGTTGTAATTGCAGTTACTTTCTGGGCAAAACGCTCGGGGGGTGATTGTGGTTGCCGCTGCAGTCGCAGTCCGCTGGTGTTTGGAGAGGTAGTGGGGCCTGGTCCTGGCTGCTATGCCTGTACGTATATGGTTCCTCCCCACTGGGGCGCGGAAAACATCGGTTACTCATTGTATGTAGCTACTGTCACTTTGGGCTCGGACACACTACTCGTGAGTGGAAGTTTAGTGAAACCCCCGTAAAAGTGAAGCCTGATACTATAACAGCTAAATGAATGGATGACGGTATGGCTTCTCCTGATGCTTGGCGAGCGACTGGGGCGGGTCAGGGTGCAAGACCCGCCGCCCCCGAAGCGACTTCTACTCCGAGGCGACACATCAGTGCTACATACCGTCATGGGCTAAGGCGATCTCCTCTAAACCTTAGTGCCGGAAATGTAAGGGCGATCAGAATGAGGACTTTACAGCGGCCCAAAAATCCGGGTGGTAGCCCCGGTTCTCCTGCCGCAGGAACCCCCCGCCGTCGGGTGAGGAGGGGGCTATCCCGCAGAACCCTCTTCTCCACGGCACAGACCCAATCTTGTATACGACTCATGAGTTGGGATAGGGATTGGAGGAAATGCATGGGCGATAAGAAATCCCTACCCAGCTCAGTACTGGTGGGGCTTGTCCTTCCCTGGGTGGCTCAAGCTTGTAGCCTCTGTGGCGCCCATATTGACTCGCTCAAGACGGCGGCGCATCACTTCCGCAAATCCCACAGGGCCAGAAAGGTTTCCTTCATTTGTGGCAAGTGCTCCAGCACTATAACCACTCAGGCTGCTGCCGCCTGCCATGTGGGCAAATGCGGAAGGCCCAAAAAGTGGTACTTGTCACAGGGGCAGCATCACTGTGACCACTGTACTAAGACTTTTCTTACGGCTGGTGGCCTATCGTACCATTGTCGGAGAATGCACCCTGATGCATTCTTTCGGAGAATGCAACCAACCGTTGCCAGTGAGCACGACATGAAAGCCAGATGGCGGAAGGAGGAGAGTGCGCTTCTTGAGCGTCTTATCAGAGAGAAGGGCTATTGCCCTGATCTCATTAAGATTGCCAAGGACCACCTCACGGGCTTCTCTAAGGAGCAAATTAGGGCTAAATGTGGGCTCATTCGAAAGAAACTGGCTAAAGCCACGGTTGAGGTCCCCATTGTCAAGACTCCCCGGATAGATATTCCTAACTTGGATACCCCGCTTCCACCCGGGCCTACTGTAGCGATGGCTGGGTCACTAATTTTAAGTGAACTCACTAGGGCAAAAGGAGGTGACCCTGGCCTTCTCGCTACCACAAGGAAATCTATCAATAGACAAGTGGGGAAAATCCAGAAACGGCTCGGTAAACCACTATCTAACAGAGGGCCCAAGGACAAACGACCTACCCTATATGCATGGAGAAAAGGCGGCTATAGGAGTAGAAAGTTGCGCTTCAGGGCAAGACAAACAACCTATACTTGTGACAAAGCAAAGCTGGCTAAAAAGATCCTTGAGGGGCGGGAGGAATCCATCTGTGGCATCAATCCAGAGCTAGTGGAACGGAACTATAAGGAGATCTGGGGTAAGGTGACGCAATTTCAGGGCCTCGGACAGTTTGCATCCCTTCCCCAGGCAGACAACACTTGCTTTTCCAAGCCCATCTCTCCGGATGAGGTAAGAAGTGCTGTCTCTAAAATGCGCAGTAACAGTGCCCCTGGCCCCGATGGAGTCACACGTGATGCACTGTTAGGCTGGGATCCCAGGGGCACCAAGCTGGCGGCATTATTCAACGCCATTCTCCTTAACGGGTACCTTCCTTCTAGACTCAAGGGAAGTAGGACCACCCTAATTCCCAAGACAAATGACGCGAGCTTGTTAGGTGACCTGAACTACTGGCGTCCCATTACCATTGGTTCAGTGATCCTCCGCACCTTTTCAGCCATTCTGGCCAGGCGGCTGGCCAGTGCCTGTCCCTTACACGAGAGACAGAGGGGTTTCATCGAAGCTCCTGGCTGCTCCGAAAACCTGGTGATCCTCGACGGGCTAGTTAAGGTTTGTAAGAGGACCAAACGGTCCCTGGCAGTTGTCTTTGTGGATCTGGCCAAGGCTTTTGACACCGTTGCTCACGAGCACATGTTGGAAGCCTTAAGAAGGAAGGGCGTGGATGAGTTGATTCTCCGACTCATCGCCAGTTCCTATGAGGGCTGCCACACCGTTATAGGCACAACCAAGGGCGTTACCAGTCAGATTGTTTTGAAGCGGGGAGTTAAACAGGGCGATCCACTTTCCCCAATTCTCTTCAATCTATCTATTGACCCACTCCTCTACAAACTAGAGGAGTTGGAAAGTGGTATCGATATCTCGGGCCAACACATTGCGGCTATGGCCTTTGCGGATGACCTTGTTCTCCTCAGCCACTCATGGGAAGGGATGTCCAAGAGCCTGGCTGTCTTGGACAAATACTGTTCAATGACAGGGCTCAGGGTCAATCCAGCGAAGTGCCATGGTTTCTTGATCGATAGACAAAGCTCCAAGAGCTACTCTATCAATGCCTGTGAGAGCTGGGAGCTCGCGGGAGCACCCATCCACATGGTCGGACCATCCGAATCAGCGAAATACCTGGGAGTTAATTTTAACCCCCTTAAAGGTATTCTGAAACCCCCTCTGATGGCGATGTTGCGCGACTCCATACAGAAGATCTCCGCCGCTCCACTCAAGCCGTTTCAAAAGGTTGAAATCTTAAGGGACCATGGCATTCCCCGATTAACCTACTGTGCGGACCATGGTATGGTTGGTCAGGCCCTACTGCAGGAATGTGATAGGGCCATTCGCACTCAGGTTAAAGCATGGCTCCATCTTGATTCATCAACTGCGGACGGTCTTCTGTACGCTAGTAGGAAAGACGGAGGCCTTGGCATTTCCAAACTAGCCACGCATATCCCATCTATACAGCTGCGTCGAATAATGAAACTGCTTTCCTCCGATGACAGCTGTACTCGAACGCTTGCCAGAGCTGTCATTTCTAACAAAGAAATCCAACAACTCTGGAAAGGGGCCACTGGGCTGCAGCCCCCAGGGGATTTCAATGTGAACATGGTACAACCAAGAGACATCT
>CM056205.1:65326243-65366243 GCA_029692085.1 Gymnothorax javanicus | reverse complement strand
TCCCACCAACACCTGATCGAGGCTCTTTCCAGGAAAGGAATCGATAAGCTCATCGTTAACTTATTGGTGAACTCGTACGAGGGCTGCCACACTTGCATCAAGACTGCTAATGGGCTCACCTCAAAAATCTTGCTACAAAAGGGCGTTAAGCAGGGTGACCCCCTGTCTCCCATTCTGTTCAACCTTGCGATTGACCCCCTGCTGTAAAAGTTGGAGGAACTGGGAACTGGATTCGTTATCGAGGGTAGGCACATTGCGCGCTCTCGCGTTTGCCGATGACTTAGTGCTTGTAAGCCAAAGCTGGGAAAACATGGCGACCAGTCTTTCTGTGACTGATAAATTTTGTGCAATGACAGGCCTTAGAGTGAACCCCGCCAAATGTCACAGTTGTTTGATTGACAGAATGGGCAACCGTAATTATTTGATCAATAACTGTTTCCCTTGGTCTTTGGCTGGTGAAACTCTTCACCTTGTTAGGGTTGATGAGTCAGTCAAGTATCTGGGAGTCCAGATCAGCCCTATTAAGGGGATCCTGCCCCCTACCCTGACGCCTATGCTTGAAGACATGGCTTATAAGATTCACAACACCAAACTGAAACCCTCCCAGAGGGTCATACTTCTTAACTCCTATGCCCTTCCAAGGCTGGTCTATGTTGCCAATCATGGTATGGCTTGACCCACAATCCTCAAAGAATGTGACAGGATTATCAGAAACAAGGTAAAACATTGGCTACACCTTGACCCCTCCTCCACGGATGGGCTCCTCTACTCCGGCAGAGGTGATGGGGGTCTGGGAATCCTCAAATTGTCAAGACATATTCCGGCTACTCAGTTGAGAAGGCTAGTAAAGCTACGTAATGCCGGTGATGACTGCACCAAAAGCTTTGCTAAGGCTACAATTCTCAACAAGAGTATTTCCCAACTGGTTAAAGCCGTAACCGGTGAGGAAAGGGCGATTCGGGGCGACCCGATTCCTGTATACGATGAGGAACTCTCCACCAAATACTGGAGAAGGGTCGAGTTCGAGAAATGGCAATCCCTCAAATCACAGGGCGTAGGGATAGATGCCTTCTTCCATGACAAAATCAGTAATGATTGGCTGCGAGGGCCACAAGAAGTAAAAATCTCTGAAGCGGAATTTATGGCGGCCCTGAATTTGAGAACTAACCTCTTTGCAACGAAGTCCTTAGCAAAGAGAGGTCAAGTCCAGAATAGTCGGGACCTCCTATGCAGCCTCTGCAGGCATCATAGGGAAACGATGAGGCACCTCTTGAGCAAATGTCCTGAGCTCCAAAAGAACCGGATGGCCAACCATAATAAAATTTGCTCAATCCTGGCAGATGAAGCTCTCAGGAACAAGTGGATTGTTCATAGAGAGAAGCATGTGAGATCCGAGGCGGGCAAATTGGGGGTTCCAGACCTAATTCTGGTTAAAAACGAGGAAGCAATGATACTCGACGTTACCCTCTGCTTTGAAGCATCCTCCCTCACTCTCAAGCAGGCTGATGAGAGTAAAACCAGAAAGTACCTTCGCTTTGTGGGAGCTGTCAAGAAGATGCACAGCTCTGTGCAGACGGTCTATGTGAGCGGTTTCCCACTGGGAATTAGAGGGAAATGGTACCATCACAACAATTCAGCTCTCAGGAGGATTGGAGCCACGAAGACCAGAATCAGCATACTGGCCAGGCTCCTTAGCCGAAGAGCGTTGCTGCTGTCGATCGATACCCTCAAAGTCTTTAAGAGACTAGTGAAGAACACTGGCATCTGTTGAAACCATCTCAGGGACGCTAAGGGCGCTTAGGTCCCACACCAGAGACTGTGCTCCTATGTATATAGTTATGAATGTATTAAAAAAAAAAAAAAAAAAACCACCATGAGTGGGCTACCAGTTGAAGCCTGTACCAAGGGATGTGTCTCGCAAGACGGTGGTTAAGCGAGGACCTGGGCCGTTCTTCATTCTATGAGGCTCGTCATTATCTATGGGTGCGAGGGGGGGGAACTGGCCCCCTGTCGACGTGAGACAATAAACACCACGCAATAGAGTCGACTGGATAGTCATGTCTTATGATGATTCCGGTCCCTATGATTGTTCGAGATGGTACCGAGGGCACAATCATGGGACACCCATAAGCTACCCCCGTGCATTAGTGCCTAGCTACTGAACCTTAGGGCATCTTCGCCCAGACTCAGGATTTCAAAGTGAAGAAATTCAATGAGGCTCGCGGGTAACGGCGAGGAGCAACTATGACTCTCTCAAGATAGCCAAATGCCTCGTCATCTAATTAGTGACGCGCATGAATGGATGAATGAGATTCCCACTGTCCCTACCTACTATCTAGCAAAACCACAGCCAAGGGAACGGGCTTGGCAGAATCAGCGGGGAAAGAAGACCCTGTTGAGACCCATTTAAAAGTCGAAGATGCCCTCGGAACCCCTCGACATCAATGCCTACCTATCCAATCTTTTCTCCCTGCAGCTCCACATGGCGTCATTGTGGATTATGTCATACTATGCAATGCTCTATCTCAAACAGGCTGGCTGTTGCATCCCTGTCGTTGCTTTAAGTGATTGATGGGACACTACTTGCTTGGCCCATGTTGCCTAACTTGCTACTTAATGCATGTCATGCTCGATCTATGTGTCCAGAGGTTGGCATGAACAAATCAGTCGGAGCTAACCTGGCCGCTTCCTTCTCTCCCTGTCACCATGCAGAATACCCAGCTAGCGCAGAGAGGGCCTTGAGGTGCTGACTCAGTAAGGGCGAGCCAGAAGGGCAGACCGGTGCGGTTCTTCAGGGAGGAGACAGGAAGTAGGGACAGCCAAGTTAGGGCCTCCTCATTCACTCAGGGTGCGGTTCTCTTGATCGACACCACTATGTAATTGAGTGCAAGCAAGTTCAGTGTTAACAGGGTATGCATGTTCCCTTATCACTTATGCAGCACCCTATTGAGCCCAGGATACCCCAGCCAAAGATTTGAGGAGCTAGCAGTATGGCAAAGGGGAGTAAGAGAATGAGAGCAGGGACCTACCAGGGTTCAGGGCCTATCTTCCCCGCCTCCAGGCATTTTTCGAGGACACGTATATGTTCTCCCTTAACATTTATGTTAAGAAGAACAAGTACCAGTCTCAGTCCGATAATAACGAGACGCACCACCATGAGACTACTCAAGCCTCGATCGACCATGAGGGGCCAAGAACAGCAGGAAATCCCTGACACCCCGATGCGCATTCCCTCTATCGGCATACTGCGTAGGGCACTCTTCACCACAGCCAAATCCCCGAACTGCATTAGATTCCTAAGTTGGCACAAAGATTGGTGGGCTTGCATGGGTACAAAGAATGAGCTCCCAGCTTCAGTGATGGTTGGAATCGTAATTCCTTGGAGCTCTCAGCCCTGTGGAATCTGTAAGGATCCCCTTAACTCCACTAGAGAAGCTATCCTACATTTCCGCAAGAGGCACAAAGCACGGAAGACAGTATGAATTTGCGGTAAATGCTCTTCCATCAAACCCTCGCTGGCTTCCACATCCACCCATGCCAACAGGTGCGGTGAAGAGAGAAAGAGGAAGGTACAAAGAGGTCCTAACAAATGTGACCTATGCCCCAGCAGCTTCCTGTCATTGAGGGGTCTAACTATCCATAAACGGAAAAGCCACTCCCAAACGTTTTTCAGAGAGGCTGATCAGAACAAAAGTGGCAGTAGCCCCCAAGTGCAGTGGACGAACGATGAACTGGACTTCCTTACTAAGCTCATCCATGACAAAGAGGGCCAGAGAGGAGTCTATAAGGAAGCCAAATCACGTTTGTCGAGGTTCTCTAAAAAGCAGATCCTTGAGAAGTGTCGTCTCATCAAAAGAACCTCTTCCAAAGGGCACCCTGCACTCCCCCCTCCGCTTGTAGGTATCGACATGGATGAGTTGGAAACGCCTCTTCCAGCTGAGCCCCCTGTGGCAAGGGCTAGAAGACGGATCTTTCTCAAACTTAAAAAGTCCCAGGGGGGCAACATTTATGACTGGACGGAGAGCAATGAGAATATCAATGACAGGATCAGTATGATCCAGAAGCTGTTGCGGAGGGCCACCCATGAAAAGCGCGTAAGGGCCAAGCACCTCACGGCTGCCAAAGTTCCACCCATGCGTAAGCGGAAAACGAAAGCCATCTATAGAATTACGCAAGACAAGTGGAAGAAGTCCAAATCCAACCTCGCTGATTGGATATTGGAGGGCAAGGAAAGCTCTGTTTGCAACATTGGCACTGCCGAGATCGAGAGGGCCTACAAGAATATCTGGGGGATTGAGACTAAATACAAGGGACTTGGACAATTCGCCAAAGTCCCCAGAGCAGATAACCGCATTTTCTATCACCCCAGAAATGAAAGAGAGGTTCTCAGAGCCCTCAAAAAGATGAGTCGCGACAGCGCCCCCCGGCCAGACTCTGTCACCAGGGATGCCCTGTTAAACTGGGATCCCAAAGGCAAAAAGCTATGCAAACTCTTCAATAAGATCCTCTTGTCTGGGAAATTGCCTGCACGTTGAAAAGGAAGCAGGACCACCCTTATCCCGAAGTCAGATGATCCAGAGAAACTCCAAGACTTGAACAACTGGAGGCTAATAACCATCGGATCCATCCTCCTCAGATCGCTTTCTAATATTCTAGCTAGACGCCTTTCCGAAGCGTGCTCTCCCCACCCTCGTCAGAAAGGCTTCATTGAGGCCCCGGGCTGTGCGGAGAATTTGGTCATCATTGATGGCCTTATCAGATTGTGCAAACGAATCAAACGGCCATTGGCAGTAGTTTTCATCGACCTCGCCAAGGCCTTTGACACGGTAGCCCATCCTCACATGATTGAGGCTCTCAACCGCAAGGGGGTCGACGACCTCAATGTCAAACTTCTGACCAGCTCATATGAAGGATGCCACACGTTCATCAGAACCGGCCAAGGCATCACCCGCAAAATCAGATTGAAAAGAGGAGTCAAACAGGGCGACCCGCTGTCCCCCATCCTCTTTAACCTCGTTATTGACCCCCTTCTCTACAAATTGGAGGAAATAGGGAGTGGTTTTGAAGTGAGCGGAAAGCAAATCACTGCCCTAGCCTTCGCTGATGACCTGGTCTTCCTCAGCCAAAGTTGGGAAGGAATGGCCCGTAACCTCGCCATTACTGACAAGTTCTGCGAAATGACCGGACTGAGAGTCAACCCGTCTAAATGCCTTTGCTTCCTCATTGAGAAGAAGGACACGAGAAACTATTCAATCAATGATTGTCTGCCGCGGTCCATTGCGGGGGAGCAGATCCACCTCATTGGGGTCAATGAATCCGCTAAATACTTGGGGGTAAATATCGGCCCCTTAAAGGGAGTGCATCCCCCCCTTTGATCCCATAGTTAAATGACATGGTGCGGAAGATTCAAGAGTCCGAGCTGAAGCCTTCGCAGAAAGTGGTCTTACTTAATGACTATGCCATTCCCAAACTTGTTTACATCGCTGACCACGGTATGGTGGGTTCCGCAGTCCTTCAAGAGTGCTATAGAATCATTAGGAGTAAAACCAAACAGTGGCTCCATCTTGATTCTTGCACCACAGATGGGCTCATTTATGCCAGCAAGAGAGACGGAGGTCTAGGAGTCATTAAGCTGGCAAAACATATCCCGGCCACCCAGATCAAGCATATAATTAAGTTACTCAACTCGGAAGATGAATGCTCCAGAAGCTTTGCCAGGGCCACGATACAGAATAAAAAATTGGAGCTCTTGATTAAAGCATATACTGGTGAAAGGAGGCTTATAGTGGATGACTCGATCCCTATAAGCAGCAAAGAGCTTTCCATCAAGTCATGGAGGAACTCTGAGCTTCTGAAGTGGCAGAAGCTCAGATCCCAAGGCGTGGGCATCGATGCTTCCCAACATCAGCAATGACTGGCTTAAAGGGCCATCCCCGAGGCAAATCAAGGAATCGGAGTTCATTACCGCCCTTAAGATGAGGACCAACCTTATCGCGACGCGATCTAAATCGGCACTTGGCAGAGCTACCGGTTCCCTTGACTTGCGGTGCAGACTTTGCACGCAATCCCGAGAAACGTTGAGACACCTATTGGGAAAATGCCCCAAGCTTCGAAACAATAGAATGGCGGGCCACAACAAAATCTGTGACATCTTAGCTGTCGAAGCTGCTAAGAAGAAATGGAAAGTCCTTAGAGAGAAGCACTTAAGGACTGAAGACGGGCAAGTGGGCGTTCCTGATTTAATACTGACTAAGGGTTCTGAAGCCATAATCCTGGATGTGACAATCTGCTTCGAGGCATCCAGAGAAACCCTGAAGGAAGCCGACGAGAGAAAGACCAGGAAATACAGACCGTTTGTTGGAGCAGTGAGAGCTATGGATGACTCCATCTCTAAAGTACTGGTCAGGGGCTTTCCTGTCGGTGCCAGAGGGAAATGGTACCAACCGAACATGCAAACCCTTAAAAAGATAGGGTTGTCTAAAGTGAGAATTGGACGTATCTCCAGATTATTCAGCTGCAGAGCTCTTCTGTACTCCATTGATACCATAAAAGCCTACAGAAAAGCGGCAAAAGAAGCCCAGTTAATTTTATAATTCTTCTTAGACCCTTAAGGGTTTATATTCTCAATGTTTGGGAGAGTCGTAACCGACCGACCCCTAAGACATCTTTTGTACATGTATGTAGTTCTTCCAGCTTATATATATAAAAAAAAAAAAATGGGCCGGGTCACCAGAAGATCAGTCGCTTGGAAATGGGATCGTTAGAACGGTGGTTAAGCGTGGACAGTGTGCCGTTCTTCATTCAAGAGGGCCGTCAACTTCTATGGGTGCGAGAGGGAGAGAACTGGCTCCCAGTCGACGTGAGACTATAAACTTCACGGAATAGAGTCGATCAGACAGCCATGTTCTATGGTGATGCCGGTCTTCTCACGATTGTTCGTGAGGGTATCGAGGGCACAATCATGAGACACCCATATGCTACCCCCGTGCATAGTGCCTAGAAGCTAGGCCATCTTCGCCCAGACTCAGGATTTCAAAGTGAAGAAATTCAATGAGACTCGCGGGAAACGGCGAGGAGCAACCATGATTCTCTCAAGATAGCCAAATGCCTCGTCATCTAATTAGTGACGCGCATGAACGGATGAACGAGATTCCCACTGTCCCTACCTACTATCTAGCGAAACCACAGCCAAGGGAACGGGCTTGGCAGAATCAGCTGAGAAAGAAGACCCTGTTGAGCTTGACTCTTGTCTGGCACTGTGAAGAGACATGAGAGGGGTAGAATAAGTGGGAGGCCTCGGCCGCTGGTGAAATACCACTACTCTTATCATTTTTTCACTTACCTGGTGAGGCGGGGAGGCGAGCCCCGAGCGGGCTCTCGCTTCTGGCGTCAAGCGCCCGGCTCGCACCGGCGCGACCCGCTCCGGCGACAGTGGCAGGTGGGGACGCCTCTAAGTCAGAATCCCGCCTAAACGTAACAATACCCTAGCGCCGTGGATCTTCGGTTGGCAACGGATAGCCGGCCCTATCGGGGTCGGTGCGGAGTGCCGCTCGTGTCAGGGCTGGGGTGCGGACAGATGAGATGCCGCCCCTCTCCTGAAATGCACCGCATGTTCGTGGGGAACCTGGTGCTAAATCATTCGTAGACGACCTGATTCTGGGTCAGGGTTTCGTGCGTAGCAGAGCAGCTAACTTGCTGCGATCTATTGAAAGTCAGCCCTCGATCCAAGCTTTTGTCGGCCGGGGCGGGCCGCGGGGCCCCCCTCCTTCCCTCCGGGTGCCTGACGGGTGACCAGTTGTACCAGGGGGCTGCCCTGATATAGCCTAATTCCGACGCGGGTGACCAGTTGCGGCGCGTAAAATTTCCAGAGTCCCCAAAGGGTGCCCATTTGTACCAGGGAAATGCCCTGATATAGCCTAAGTCCGACGCGGGTGACCAGTTGTACTGTGCAAAATTGTCTGTGGATGACCAGTTGCTCGCTCGCTTAAAACCGCGCACTGGCTGGGATTTAGGCGCGGGGGGCTTAAAGGGGACCTATGATGCTGATCCTTCTTTTAATACATATTAGTAATGTTATAATGTTAGTTGTCCATACTCAACCACTGAAAAGTTTCTAAACATAAGATACAGGCGTTTTGCCGTAATCCAAGTACGTGATTTCGTGAACGTGATTTCCTCTCTGAACAGCTCCTCCCGAGATCTTCACGAGATCTGGGCAAAACCTGACGTCAGGTTGTGCCGTCCAATTAGTACAGACCTTGCCAGAGCCAACCACTGCGCTGGGCCTGCCCACACCGGATACAATTCTAGCAGGCACTAACAACGGCAGATCATACTATGCCTTAGTAGCGTCGACACTTTTGGAAATACAAAAGAAGAACCGCAGATCATTTGAGGTGCAATTTTGTTAGTATCTCTCCCAAAGCTACTTGTCCATTTACTTTTGGACGCAAAGAAAAACAAATATTTCTCTTGGAAAAGATGATGCCACCAGAAATCAGTGGGTAGCTTTTTTTGTTTGCTGGCAGCAAACATCCACGGCCAAAGGGAACGTTAGCTGTTTGTGCTCAGCATTTCACCAAAGACAGTTTATCAATAAAGGATAATTCGACACAGGATAAGTGTTTCAGCTGCTTCTCAAACCTGAAGCAGCTGCATCGATCAAGCGCTCGGAGCCACAAGCTGTAAGTAACGATATAACAGCAAATAATGTAAGTGAAGCTAGCGTGTTACGGGTGGCTAGCAGGACCGCTAGCGATAGTTAGCACTAACAACTGGCCTCAAGTGCAGGCTTTCTAAAATATCTGAAGATAAAGCCTGTATCGGTCGCGACTGTCCTTGACTCAGACACAGAAGCTGTAAGTTGCTTTTACTGCATTAGCCAACCTGATGTGATAGCCAGTTGATTGTGGCTGTAGCACAGTGGCTAACGTAGCCAAGTTACTGTTGCTAATGTTTGCGTCCTAAATATGCAAGAGTGATATCAGGGGAAATTCTACAGAAGGTGTGTGAACATAGACCTCATTTGAAGCTAACTTTTAATACTTGTTTATAATTTGGATGCTTGGTACAACTGTTCACAGTAACAGAACTTGCTGTCTGTAAAACCTGTATTGCAAAGGTTTGTCTCTGTGGTTATGACCGCTCGGTTACCAGCTACTGCATGTTAGTTCGCGTGTTCTGCTAATTAAAAATGCTTCTGGTTAACTTATATGCAGTAATTCTGATCGGTATGCTTGTGTTACTTCGGTAAGCATCAATGTGGCAGTTTCATCATAACGTTGCCCGATTGTAGCCTCTACAGTTAGTGATCGCTTCACTTATCCATGACCGGGATTAGCCGGATGCTTCATAAATGTCTGAGTAAGCTCTCTGGTGCTACCGTGAAAGCAATGCGAAATGCAGAAGCTCTACCAGTTTACAAATGATTTCTCTGCACTACCTTGACATAATTTCATCCCCCTTTAGAAATTGTTGTGGCTAATAAAAAGCCGAAAAAGGCGGAGATTAAATAGGTAATTCTTTCCTGTAGAAGTGATCAATTCGCTAGCTCCTCATAAGCAACTTGTCCGCGCTAATGGAACTTACAGTCTGCAAAACCTGTATTATGTTCATAACATAACCGAGCTTTCTCTAGCTGTCGCGTACTATCCATAAAGCTGCTTTCACATCAGACATGAAACGAATTTTTCGCAGGACAGATTAGCCTACATTCAAAGTCAATGCAAAGACGCGAATACACGTTTTGGGCACATCAAGCCGCTTTCACACGGACGCGAAACGAATTTTTTCGCGCGACAGATTAGCTACATTCAAAGTCAATGCAAAGACGCGAATAACAGGCATTATGGACGCGTTAAGCAGCAATTCTGATCGATATGCTTGTGTTACTTCGGTAAGCATCAATGTGGCAGTTTGGAACTTTCGCCCCTCCGTCATATACCAGCGCGGAAGCTGTTCGTTTCTCCACGCTAACAACACACCACAGCTATGCACACGAACCAGCAGGTTCGAATACACACCGAAGCAGTCCGTAAGCTGTTGGTCCACTTTTAGCTGCCCCTCACTGTCCATGTTTCCCTCTAAACTCAGACCCACCGGATTTCTACGGTCTCCGGTCTACACTTGGGCATGTCGACCCGTTCTACAAATGTGTCTATATGGGGTGGATTCTAGCTTCCCCTGCATCCTAGCTAGGAGTAGTAAAACCGCGGTACTCACCAACTGTTGCCGTAGCAAACTGTTGCCGAAAGCAAATTCGTGCTTGAGCTGCCAGACTTTCGCACTGCGTCCTCCACTTTCGCCGTTGCATTTATTATAATAAGTTAATTTCATTAGATCTATACACATGTACTGCGTTAGATTGCGGAATTTGCCCGCCGTTTCCTTATCAGATGGCAGCCATGTCTCAAGTTTCACTCTGGGGAGAAGGACACGGAAAACTGCGTTCTGCTGCCTCGTCCCGCCCAACTCCGCCCTCCACAGATCTGCCCTGTCAGAAGAAAGTGGGCACACGGGAGTGGGGGCTATAGCGGAAGAGCCGCCCCAGTGAGGCGTTTCAGGCAGAGACCACTATGGACTACAAATGGGGTTTTGTGAGGATGGCAGTATGAGCGAAATAAGTACCCTTTCTTTACTTTGCGCGATCAGGAGTACTCTAGGGGAGTCAAAGATCAAAATATAAACTTGGAAAAATGGCATAATAGGTAACCTTTAAGTTTGGGCCCCCCCGGGGTAAGCGGAGAGCCTGGTGATGCGAGGAAGGGTATGCTGGGTGGGGGTGGCAGCCGGGCGGGCAGGGCAGGGCAGGGCAGGGCAGGGGGCCCCGGGAAGGGCGGAGGGGCAGCTGAGGCCTAGGGGCAGGGGCAGGGGCAGGGGCCTGTAGGCAGGGGCAGGCCCCGGGGAGAAGCGGCGGGCCGTGGGAGGGGGGGGGGGGATGGTAGGGCCCCCCAGGAGGAGCGGGAGTGCGAGTGGGGCACCCCGGCAAAGCGGAGAGGCTGGTCAGAGGGCGGAGGGCTGGGCTCGGGCCTTAAAGGAATAGTTCACCCAGAAATGAAATTCAGTCATTATTGACTTACCCTCATGCTGATGAGAAGTCCGGTGTAGTTTTTTATTCCTCGAAGTGCAGCCGGAGTCTCCTTGGGTTTTCCTCCTGCACCGCAAATCTATATAACGAGCGTCTATGGTTACCGAAAAGAAAACGTCCATAAAACTACACAAAAACTCTTTAATATTCCTCCATACTGCTCGTCCGCTGCAATCCAAGTGTCCTGAAGGGGTAACATCCAGAGTTTACCCGAAACGACGTCATTTAGTGCAGTTTTATAGCGTATTATTCACTCTAGTATGCTTGCCTAGAGGCGCGCTCGCGCGTTCACGCGGTTCTCCCGAACAGCGGCGTTCACTACGGTAGCCGCGCCAGACAACGTTCAACGAGAATCGCGAAAGACACAACCCTGTGTTTATATCCTGCTGAGAGCGACACGAGCAGCACACAAACACAAGAGGGATCTGCCTGCATGTGATTTGAAACTTCAAAAGGAAAAAAGAAAAATGTCCGAGGACTTCAATGTTGAGGAAGAGCACGAGTTCTTTGCTGAGCCTTTTCTCTTTGAGCCGGAGTATACAGACGAGGAACTCAGACAGACGGATGAAGCAGCCGCAGCTCGACCAGAGCCACATGTCATTTTCATTACTCCCAATTGAGTGTTATTCCGATCACAAGCAACACCCAAAAGGGAGACATCGTGACATAAGAAAGAAAATGAGACCATTGTAGGTCGGGGATGGGGGCGAGAAACATGACGCAGAATGAACGGACTCAATAAAAGAATATTATAGGGATAGTGATACCGCCTCAAGATGTTCTTTTGCCGAGTGAAACAAATACATTATTGGGGAAAGAAGTCATTCTCGGGACTACAACCCTCATTCGTGAAGATATTTTATAACAGTATGGTTACCTTATAGTTTTTGTCGATAGAAGAAAAATTGTAGAGAATCCCTGAAGGTTGAAGATAAACAGATACGAAAATTTAGGGAATGCTAACGGCCGCTTTGTAACACAAAATATTGGAAATATGCGACAGATGCATGTTTAAAGTTTAACCTGATGGATTGTTGAGCAGAACCGTCTATTTAGTTTTAATACTCATGAGTATTTTTCTTTCAATGAAATATCAAAACTATTGTTAGAACGAGATTGCCTCTAAACAACACCTGCGTATTTTGTATACCAGCAGGCATGTCCGTCAGTGTGACTAACCGCACAGCGGTGACTAGCGATACACACAGGCGGTCTGCTGGTACTATAATCACAGGGTCATTGAACAGTAACCCCACGCCATCTCGTAGAGGCCATATCGCGATCGTTTCCGAAAGTGTAACGCGAGACTGTTGAGTTGTACAGGGTTCCCTGCGGTCATGAAATTCCTGGAAAAGTCATGAAATTTGAAAAACCTGTTTTCCAGTCTGGAAAAGTTATGGAATTAACCAACGGTTTTGGAAAAGTTTGGAAAAATACACTGTTTGCCTAATGCTTATAATATGTTCGCTAAATCCCCAAAAGATGTCTAGAGTTTACCGCAAAACTACAAGCTATTTAAAATCGAACGCGACACCGTTGAAACTAGAATGACGTTTCGTGATACGCGTAGGTTACATATGCAGCTAGTTGGCTGGCAGCGATTTTTTTCCCCCACCGGACTTCTTAAATCCAATTTATCTCATTAGCTTACAGCCAAAAAGAATCAAGCACATGCTTTTGTTTACCTTTTGACGTGCATGCTGTACCCTCTATGCACATGGTTACTTGGTACGCTGTTTGCCGGAATTTAAAGGGCAGTAATTGTGCAGTATAGCTAAGCTGTGCCCACCCAAAAATTTGGCTTGCACAGCGCCCCTGAAGGGCACCGTTTTTCTAATAACACCAGTTGAATTTTCCTACTGCCTCGCTTCAAATTAGTGTAATAATGGCATCAATGTCGATCAGAATAATGAATGAAATAACGTGAATACAATAAGATTTCAATACAAACACACAACTTTATTTAAATTTATGCTCGACGTCCTTCTATGGCCCAGTTGGTTTCTCTCCAAGTCATTTTCCTGCATTATACACTGTTCAAAAATATTTCATTTCCATCCTGGCATTTTTTTTTTTTTGTTGGATTACCCAGGTTCGCTTGCGAAACTCAATGATTTTTTTTTCAGCTCGATGAACACGTAATGCTCGTAAATTGATTAGACCGCAAAGAAACCCGATTCCCGATTGTGGCAGAACGGACTGTACGAAAAATATCTTCACTATTTGCTTTGAAATTCTCCTGCAAGTTCTCTCATTCCAAATAACATATTTTTATTTTGTTAAAGCGTGTCTGTTTCGACATTATTGCGATGCATGTTCGTATAAACACCGATTTTTGATTTTCTAAGAAAATGGGACCAAAAGTAAAGGAAAGGACCCCAATTCTGGCTTAAAACACATTATTATTTTTTTCACTAATCACGCAAAATTTTAAAATTGTAATTCTTTACGAACATGCGCAATATCTTAAACAATGTACACTTTGGTTCATGACTGTGGCATTTGTTACGTTTGAGAAAACTTGCACAAAGTGATTTTGATGATCTTGGGGAAAAAAAAACCTCATTAACTCCACCAATTTTTTTTTTTTTTTTTTTCAAATTTACTTTTCATATTATGTAGCAATACAACATACGTCATTGACAGATAGCTTAATTTGATAGGACTCGGCCCACACAACTGAATAATAGGCCGATGTTATTCGCACTTATACGTGTGGCCAATGCTGAATTTTTTTCTTGGCCACACTTATAAGTGCGCCAGTTGATGACCATTCCAGTTTTTAGAAAAAGTACCGCTTAAAATAAGTTTGGCCAAGAAAAAAAATTAGCTTTGGACACACTTAAAATAAGTGTGGGCAATGGAGCATGTGCATCTTAGCCACACGTCTAACGCGAATTTCGATCAATTTTTGTTCTTGGACGCACTTAAATAAGTGCGAATGGTCACTTCGATAGTAATATCAAGTTTAGCGGCTACTGTGGTGTCAGAAGGTGGACGTCGACCTTAACTTTCTCTCTACATGTAGGCTACACTGAAAGCTTCCATTTCACCGTGTTCACCAGAAAAGTAGCCTATACGTTATGCCGTGGGCCAAAACCTGGATCCTTTATTGTCACTTCGTAAAAACTTTCTGAGGGCAGTTCAAGTATTTCTCCATCAGAACAAGTATGATGTGCAGATATTATAAAATGAAAATATTCTCAAAAAAGTATGTGCACATTAATGAGAACAATTAGTTTGCAGCTTTGTAAGAAACATTTTTTTTTTCTGCAGCCTACTGCGATAAGCACTGGGCTTCCTACAGACGAATGCACTGACAATTTTGCATATCGCTCATACGAAAAGAAAATCTCACAAAAGACAGCTATTCTATGAAACTTTTCCTCTGTTAGCTTTTCTATGAAACCTTTCCTCGGTTACAGTCTTTAATGGTTACATGTCATGTCATCAAATCCAGGGGTCGGAAAGTAAAAATCCAGCTCGGTTTTTCTCCCTCCCACAGAATGAGCTGATCACTCATATTGGCTCTATCTCCTGTCAAAAGTAAATCCAGGCGGTTGGAACGAAGTTCTGGGGAGGATTTTTACTTTCTGTGCGTGGACTTTTTCCAGTACGCGCAAATGTTCGATTTTTGGCGCTGATGAATGTTTCTCGGTGAAATTGGTCGCCATTTCACACAAATGAATGCGTATTTTCTCGTACTGAACAGCAAAAGGTGTACAACTAATATTACAATATACTAGGCCTATTATGAAATATATAGGCCTTCTAGTATTATTACAAATATATACTACTATTATTACTATTAGGCCTATTAATTATTACAGCCAATTTTAATATGTTAGTTTTTTTTTTTTTTCTTATCAAGCACGTCTCCTATGCTTATAATAAATCTGCCAGATCATCATCTGAGGATCATGGTAAGGTAACGGGGGGGCGTTTGCTCAAAAAAAAGGTTGAGAACCACTGCTCGAAATAATAATTTGTAATTGTTCAACATTTGTCTCAGAAAATATTAAATGCCATCTGTTTGTTACCTCTTCAATGTTTTTGCCTTCTTGAGCATTTAAATGTAGCACTTGGTTATTCATTCTGCCCTACAAAGCCTAAGTGCAGTTACTACATATTGGGTAAAATGTGAGTGACTCAGTTTTGGGCCTGAAAGTATATTGAGGTCAGGATTTATTTGGACAGAAATTATACCATGGTAAATCAGTTAATCATAATCTGTCATAGAAGTGCTGACTATTTATTTGTTGGGACAGCAAACAAACTCTAAAGCCATTTTTTACTGTTTAAATTATGGCGTAGTTACTGCACTTAGCCTTTGTAGGGCAGTATTGTTGTTTGTTTGTTTGTTAAATATAATCGAGAAAATACAAGAATGGTGCCATAGGCCCTTATGCCATTGTGTGATGCCCTAGGATAGGTGGTAGATAGACACAACTTCCCTTCCATTCTCCATGCTACATTTGTGCTACACTGCTTAGGGCATAGCACACTGTAGAAGCTCATAATGGTGCTCTTTGTTCGCTATTATAGGCCTTACCTATTTTAAACTAAGTCATGGAAATTAGGTAAAATATTATGGAAAAGTTTTGGAAAAGTTTTGAAAAATCACTGGTAAAAAAGTGTGGGAACCCTGGTTGTATCCAGGACTGTACTGTATGTGATGCACAAGGTAACTGTTTTTGCTACATTAGCATCACATACGCGATGCACACTAGGAATTTTTAGCATATCAACCACTATAGAAGTCATGCTTTTCACATAACTTCATTTCAATCGAGACAACTCGCGTATTAAAAAAAAATCCATTTATTGAGTATCATACATTAATATGGTTTGGACGTTGAATAGATCTGCTTTGGGTCCTCGGAGCACTTACTCCTGCAGACCCTGAATACAAGGAGGAGTTACATCTACCAAATGAAAAATGATACCTAATCTCCAAAACAGCATCCATTGAACGCCAAACTCAGGTTTGGACTATGTGTACTACGGAGTAGAGGCTGACATTTTCTCGGGATTCCCGTGATTCGGGAGTCAATTTACCTATTAGGCACGTGATTGGGACGTGACAGGAAAAATGTAAACGGGAGTGAACGGGGGCGGGAGTCAAAATTAACAGGTCTTTTTTACTTTCTTTTTTCTATCTTTAAACAAAAATGCGTGTTCTTTTAATGATAAACAGTTTCTAATCGAAAAATGTACGTTCTTTGATGCAGTCAACTACCACCCAATGTATGAACTTTATAAAACATCACAAATGATTTCTCCCCCCGCACAGTAACAGTGCGTAAATGAACAATGCTTTTAGTTATTGCTGGGCTTCACTAAGCTTAACCGCAGTCTCGCTAAGCGGTCCTACGAAGCTGCTTATTAACTCGTTATGTCAACCGGCCACTGGTGGGCAAATACTTGAGAATAGCCATGTTTCCATCCACACATTCTTATGTGAATTAAGTCATTTCAAATAAAAAAGGCCATATGGAAACGGTGAAATTTGACTTGATTTTCAAGATATCAACATTGAGTTTATATGGTTGATCTCATCGGATTTTCTTCTTGATCGGTAAAAGGTTCATGCGATAACTTCTGATGGAAACAATATTTGCCGAATAAATCTGCGACTGCATCGTGATGGTGTTTCGATGCCTTCGTTGCCTTCTGATAATGGTTTGCATGTTGCTAATTGCTGGCCCATAAGCACTATTACAACTCGTGCAATTATCATCATTTGTTAGGAGACGCGATCCATTATTGCTAACTAGTTAATTTTTTTGCCTACCACTCTACTTCTGTTCAGTCGAAGGTTCTGCGATTCAGTGCAAAAATGAATGGAAACAGCTTAAAATGTTGCTGTTAGGTGGAAATGCATTTTCACCGCCTTTATTTGCATGAATATTTTTGGTGAACTTCAGGTAATTCGATTGATAAGTGGATGGAAGCATAGCTTATGTCAAGCATAGATGCACAGCTAGGGCACTCTGACATGTCCACACAGAATTTTATAGCTTCATTAAGAGACAAACTTGTCACTGCCGTAAGCACCGAGGCATCAGCAACTTCAGTGATTTCATTTTCCTATTAGTTGGTCATGACACTGTAAACTGCATTGAATGCAGACTGCAATAATCAAGATGACCCAGGGCCTAATTAATTAATTCTACTTGTGACTCTTAGGACAGAAATGTGTCAACATATTATGTTATTTATACTTGTACTTCAGCCTTAATTATTTAGTGGTTTTGTATTTCTCTCAAGTAATCACAAGGGGGCCGAAGGTTGTCTTAGCCTATTACAGTAGCCTACGTTATGTCGCTTGTTCCAAATTCTGATTCACTTTGCAAAGTAGGCCTGAGTACATGTTGTGATATTATGAAGTTCGACTCTGTCGAGCTGTTATTCAGCCTGCAATGCGCTTGGGGGCAGACAGGATCCGTCTGTCATCTGTCGTTTACATGATTGTGGCGACGACTGTTTTTTTCTAAAATAGAAAAACGTAACGGGACAGGATCGGGAGTGATTTATTTGGGATTGGGACAGGATGGGATTATTTTTTTGACTTTGTTACGGGACCAGGACGGGACGGGAATTTTTTTGCGGGAGCAGGACGGGACAGGATTGAAAAAACACTCGCGTGTCAGCCTCTACTACGGAGTACCCGCAGTATCCCAAAATGGGAAGACCATTCCAATATCCCCCCGTTACGGAGCCGGAACATGCTTGCGATCCTGGATCAGATGATGGTCATATTATGTGATTGTGTAATAACTGTGTGTACAGCAGGGCACCTGCTGTTTCCATAAATTAGGAAGGCCATTCCGATATCCCTCTACACAGAGACGGATACGTTTGCGATCCTGGATCAGACAATTGGCATGCTACCATTATGTGATTGTGTAGTAAATATGTGTACAGCAGGGCACCTGCTGTTTCCGAATTAGGACGACCACTCCGATATCCCTCTACACCAGGGGTCATCAAGCCGTTCAGAAAATTTCTTGATTCCGGTTCCGCTATGGAGGTGAGGCATGGCAGCGCTAGTGGTTGCGGGAACAGGTTCGAAGTACTCTCGGAGAGAGATGCTGAAATCGACGTCGAAAATGTCAAAGAAAACTTCAATATGCTCATTACTGAAGCAGTACAGAACCATAGACTGCATAAAAAGATGGACGCAGCACTCAGGTCAAAAAAAAAGAAGCCCATGCGGAAGTACCATAAAATGGCATTTATTTAATGGCCAGCAGATGGCGACGTCGGTGGTTGCAGAAAGAAGTTCAATGCTATAGAAGTCTATGAGAAAATGACCCTACTTTCCCACCTGATTTTTCATTTAAATAATGATTTTTCACATTTTATGGTAGCTATAGCAAGTTTCAAGTCTCCTTCGATATATCATGATGTTCATTTTTGTAAATTATAGTCCCACGTAGACTAGAATAAAGGATAAAGCCAGAATATGCTTTAGAGGTGTAGCTATCCTCTGGTCCTCGTCTGATACGGTCAGATCTACCTCTCCGCGTCCCTCCCGGATCTTGATTCTCGCTCTCGTCCAATAGAAATCACATCCGGTTTCAAAATGACAACATGGCGCAATTCAAATTGCCAAAATCGAGGCTTCCTTTACGGTATGCTGAAACCAATGGGTGACGTCACGGTTGCTTCGTCAATCTTTTTATACAGTCTATGTACAGAACGCAGCGACTAACGCTTTACCGAAGAAACCAGAGAGGCATGCAAGTAATCCGTTGAAAACGAGAGGCCAGGCGAAAAGTTTAGCCATTAATGCTACCTCCGGCCCTGGCTCCGGCTCCGCTGGTACTTCAACATCATCTCCAATTAATAGTGCCTTGGTCGCGGAGTTGGTAGTCCAAGTAATTGCAGCCATACAACCAACTCTGATTGCTGTGGTCACGGCAGCCGTCAATGCCTCGACTGAGCAACTGTTGAACATGATGATTACCTTGAACAAAGCGCGTGATGACGAGCTGAAGCGAGTTGCTGGTAGCAATGCAAGAACTGCCAAAGAACTTAACATAAACTGGTTCAGCATCGACAAGCTAGAGCAATAGGCCAGAAGGGATTTGCCTCGCATCTATGGGCTGAGAGAAGTACAGAATGAGAACACCAGTAATAGTGTCATCAACCTCGCCAACAAGATTGGAGTTGCTGTGAAAAATGAGGACATCTGTGTCAGCCACAGGATACCCAATCGTCATACAGTTATATGGGAGTGAAGTCTGGGGATTTCAAAATTTCAAACAAATTAATGTATTTCACCGGAAATTTCTTAAAAGTCTTCTTCATGTGAACAAGGCAACAGCTAATTGTATGGAATACGGAGAACTGGGTTGGAAATCTTTGAATAGTTTTTTAAAAAAAAAAGTGATTAATTTTGGATAAGAATTCTTGATGGTAAGACCTGTGAACTTTCTAATGTGATGTACCATTTACTCAAATCCATGTATAACAGAAATATTTTTAAATCAAATTGGTTATCTAAAATCAAGAGTATCATAGATAACTGTGGGTACTCAAATTTGTGGTCTGATGATATGTTTGTGAATCATAAGTGGATGAAACTTAGTATCGAACAAAGAATCGATGACATATGCAAACAAAATTGGCTGACATTGATACAAACAGCTCATGTAACAGCTATCGGCTCTTTAAAAAAGATGGTCAATTTGAATCATATATAAATAGTCTCCTTGTGATCGAATAATTTTGTCTAAATTTCATTGTGCAAATAGCAAAATCCCTGTCAACATTAGTCGATTTGAGAAAGATGATCAATTAAGATACTGTACTTTGTGTAACAGTGATGATATAGGAGATGAGATACATTATTTTTTAATCTGCTCAAATTTTTATTCTGAACGTGCAAAATTTATTAAAAAAATGGTACTACTGAACTGGAAATGTTAGTGAATTATCCAACTTGGTCAATTTCATTAAAACCATCTTATCAAAATTTTGATCTCTTTAGACCAATATCTTCTAAATTATTTAATGTGTTACTGTGTAATTGTCTCTCATAGTGTTTATGTTGCTTGTAGTTTTATGTTCAAACATCGATTTGGATTAAGATTACTTCTTGTAAAAGGATTACTATGTTGGTAAACTAGTCCCGCCCACTACTGCCATTTATTGTTATTGATTGTTATTTTGAAAAATTAATCTGTGTGTATTTCTGTAGTTCTCTCATACCCGGAAGGGGTCTTAAGAGTCAATAAATTCATTCATTCATTCAATTCATTCATCAACTACATTTGTCCAAGGGCCAAATTTTTTCCAAGCAGACACTGTGGGGGCTGGATTTTCATGCATACACACATTATATACTGTACCAGTCAAAAGTTTGGACACACACTGATAATTTCACAGCACTGTTTTTTGAGACGTTTAAATGGCTTAACTTCTCTATATAATCTCAGTTTAATCTGGTAAGAGGGTAAAAGAAGTTAAAAGAGAACAATTTTTTTATTTGAATACTGTCATGGTTTTGACTGTGTTTGTGGTTTCTAGACTCTTTGTGGCTCTTTTCTGAACAACTTCGGTTCCTTTAAATTTCGGATTCCTTCCAGCTGTTTCGTCAGGCGTGGGCGGCACTTTCCTCTGAGTCTATATAAGTCAGATGTCCGCCACGCCTCCCTCACTGGAGTGTCTGATTTTAGCTAACACAACAGCTGGAAGATATCTGTAGTCAGGAATTGTTGGCGATATATCTTCGCATTATTTTTGTGGTTCCTGTTTCTCCAGGAAATTCCCTTTCCTTCCTTTCCCTCTCTCACCTTTGTGTCGCACCATTTTAGGTGCTTAGCACTATTACAACTCGCAGGCAATTATCATCATTTGTTAGAGACGCGATCCATTATTGCTAATTCATTAGTTTTTTTGCTCATCACTCTACTTCTGTTCAGTCAAGGTTCTGCGATTCAGTGCAAAATGAATGGAAACAGCTTAAATGTTGTTGTTAGGTGGAAATGCATTTTCACCGCCTTTTATTTGCATGAATATTTTTGTGAACTTCAGGTAATTGGATTGATAAGTGGATGGAAGCATAGCTTATGTCAAGCATAGATGCACAGCTAGGGCACTCTGACATGTCCACACAGAATTTTATAGCTTCATTAAGAGACAAACTTGTCACTGCCGTAAGCACCGAGGCATCAGCAACTTCAGTGATTTCATTTTCCTCATTAGTTGTCGTGACACTGTAAACTGCATTGAATGCAGACTGCAATAATCAAGATGACCCAGGGCCTAATTAATTAATTCTACTTGTGACTCTTAGGACAGAAATGTGTCAACATATTATGTTATTTATACTTGTACTTCAGCCTTAATTATTTAGTGGTTTTGTATTTCTCTCAAGTAATCACAAGGGGGCCGAAGGTTGTCTTAGCCTATTACAGTAGCCTACGTTATGTCGCTTGTTCCAAATTCTGATTCACTTTGCAAAGTAGGCCTGAGTACATGTTGTGATATTATGAAGTTCGACTCTGTCGAGCTGTTATTCAGCCTGCAATGCGCGCGGGGCAGACAGGATCCGTCTGTCATCACAATCGTTACATGATTAGACGACGACTGTTTTTTCTAAATAGAAAACAGTAACGGACAGGATCGGGGAGTGATTTATTTGGGATTGGGACAGGATGGGATTATTTTTGACTTTGTTGCGGGACCAGGACGGACGGGAATTTTTTCGCGGGAGCAGGACGGGACAGATTGAAAAAACACTGGCGTGTCAGCCTCTACTACGGAGTACCCGCAGTATCCCAAAATGGGAAGACCATTCCAATATCCCCCGTTCTGGAGCCGAACATGCTTGCGATCCTGGATCAGATGATGGTCATATTATGTGATTGTGTAATAACTGTGTGTACAGCAGGGCACCTGCTGTTTTCCATAAAATTAGGAAGGCCATTCCGATATCCCTCTACACAGAAGCGGATCGTTTGCGATCCTGGATCAGACAATTGGCATACTACCATTATGTGATTGTGTAGTAAATATGTGTACAGCAGGGCACCTGCTGTTTCGAAAATGGGGTGACCACTCCGATATCTCTACACCAGGGGTCATCAAGCCGTTCAGAAAATTTCTTGATTCCGGTTCCGCTATGGAGGTGAGGCATGGCAGCGCTAGTGGTTCTTGAGGAACAGGTTCAAATACTCGGAGAGAGATGCTGAAAATCGGCGTCGAAAATGTCAAAGAAAACTTCAATATGCTCATTACTGAAGCAGTACAGAACCATAGACTGCATAAAAAGATGGACGCAGCACTCAGGTCAAAAAAAAAAGAAGCCCATCTTGAAGTACCATAAAAATGGCATTTATTTAATGGCCAGCAGATGGCGACGCCGGTGGTTGCAGAAAGAAGTTCAATGCTATAGAAGTCTATGAGAAAAATGACCCTACTTTCCCACCTGAATAATGATTTTTCACATTTTATGGTAGCTATAGCAAGTTTCAAGTCTCCTTCGATATATCATGATGTTCATTTTGTAAATTATAGTCCCACGTAGACTAGAATAAAGGATAAAGCCAGAATATGCTTTAGAGGTGTAGCTATCCTCTGGTCCTCGTCTGATACGGGTCAGATCTACCTCTCCGTCCCTCCCCGGATCTTGATTCTCGCTCTCGCCCAATAGAAATCACATCCGGTTTTAAAATGACAACATGGCGCCAATTCAAATTGCCAAAATCGAGGCTTCTTTTTACGGTATGTTGAAACCAATGGGTGACGCCACGTTTAGCCGTCAATCTTTTTATACAGTCTATGTACAGAACGCAGCGACTCAACGCTTACCGAAGAAACCAGAGAGGCATGCAAGTAATCCGTTGAAAACGAGGCCAGGCGAAAAAGTTTAGCCATTAATGCTACCTCCGGCCCTGGCTCCGGCTCGCTGGTACTTCAACATCATCTCCAATTAATAGTGCCTTGCCGGAGTTGGTGAACCAAGTAATTGCAGCCATACAACCAACTCTGATTGTTGTGGTCACGGCAGCCGCCAATGCCTCGACTGAGCAACTGTTGAACATGATGATTACCTTGAACAAAGCGCGTGATGACGTAGCTGAAGCGAGTTGCTGGTAGCAATGCAAGAACTGCCAAAGAACTTAACATAAACTGGTTCAGCATCGACAAGCTAGAGCAATAGACCAGAAGGGATTTGCCCTGCATCTATGGGCTGAGAGAAGTACAGAATGAGAACACCAGTAATAGTGTCATCAACCTCGCCAACAAGATTGGAGTTGTTGTGAAAATGAGGACATCTGTGTCAGCCACAGGATACCCAATCGTCATACAGTTATATGGGGAGTGAAGTCTGGGGATTTCAAAATTTCAAACAAATTAATGTATTTCACCGAAATTTCTTAAAAAGTCTTCTTCATGTGAACAAGGCAACAGCTAATTGTATGGAATGGAGAACTGGGTTGGAAATCTTGAATAGTTTTTATTGAAAAAGTGATTAATTTTGGATAAGAATTCTTGATGGTAAGACCTGTGAACTTTCTAATGTGATGTACCATTTACTCAAATCCATGTATAACAGAAATATTTTTTAAATCAAATTGGTTATCTAAAAATCAAGAGTATCATAGATAACTGTGGGTACTCAAATTTGTGGTCTGATGATATGTTTGTGAATCATAAGTGGATGAAACTTAGTATCGAACAAAGAATCGATGACATATGCAAACAAAATTGGCTGACATTGATACAAACAGCTCATGTAACAGCTATCGCTCTTTAAAAAAGATGGTCAATTTGAATCATATATAAATAGTCTCCTTGTGATCGAATAATTTTGTCTAAATTTCACAGAAAATATAAAATCCCTGTCAACATTAGTAAATTTGAGAAAGATGATCAATTAAGATACTGTACTTTGTGTAACAGTGATGATATAGGAGATGAGATACATTATTTTTTAATCTGCTCAAATTTTTATTCTGAACGTGCAAAAATTTATTAAAAAAATGGTACTACTGAACTGGAAATGTTAGTGAATTATCCAACTTGGTCAATTTCATTAAAACCATCTTATCAAAATTTTGATCTCTTTAGACCAATATCTTCTAAATTATTTAATGTTACTGTGTAATTGTCTCTCATAGTGTTTATGTTGCTTGTAGTTTTATGTTCAAACATCGATTTGGATTAAGATTACTTCTTGTAAAAGGATTACTATGTTGGTAAACTAGTCCCACCCACTACTGCCATTTATTGTTATTGATTGTTATTTTGAAAAATTAATCTGTGTGTATTTCTGTAGTTCTCTCATACCCGGAAGGGGTCTTAAGAGTCAATAAATTCATTCATTCATTCAATTCATTCATCAACTACATTTGTCCAAGGGCCAAATTTCTTTTTTCCAAGCAGACACTGTGGGGGCTGGATTTTCATGCATACACACATTATATACTGTACCAGTCAAAAAGTTTGGACACACACTGATAATTTCACAGCACTGTTTTTTGAGACGTTTAAATGGCTTAACTTCTCTATATAATCTCAGTTTAATCTGGTAAGAGGGTAAAAGAAGTTAAAAAGAGAACAATTTTTATTTGAATACTGTCATGGTTTTGACTGTGTTTGTGGCTTTCAAAGATTCCTTCAGTTGTGCCTTGTGGCGGCACTTTCCTCTGAGTCTATAAGTCAGGATGTCCGCCACGCCTTCACTGGAGTGTCTGATTTTAGCTAACACAACAGCTGGAAGATATCTGTAGTCAGGAATTGTTGGCGATATATCTTCGCATTATTTTGTGGTTCCTGTTTCTCCAGGAAATTCCCTTTCCTTCCTTTTCCCTCTCTCACCTTTGTGTCGCACCATTTTAGGTGCTTAGTTTTCTTGGTTCCCGAGATACTTCCTCTTACTCTCTCTCTCACTTTGCTTCCTTTGTTTGATGGTTGGGCGCCTTTTTGGAAGTGCGAGAGCTGTTTGTTGTTTGGTCTGTGTCTCTCTGAGAGTGTTAAGTCCGGTGGCAGCTCTGGTTTTCTCCTACCTCTGCACTTGGCCTCTCAATTCTAACGGCCTTTACAAATAGTGTCCAAAATGTTAGAATTCTCAAAGAAGCCATATTTTGCAAAGTAAGCAGACAAACAAGCTCCTTACATTTCCGACTGCCAAATCAAATTAAAGACAAGATGTTTTGGAACTTATTGGCCAAGAGCGGTCGATGAGGAGCAAACTACA
Organism: Gymnothorax javanicus; assembly: GCA_029692085.1. Lineage (NCBI taxonomy): Eukaryota > Metazoa > Chordata > Actinopteri > Anguilliformes > Muraenidae > Gymnothorax > Gymnothorax javanicus. The sequence goes on along the minus strand of CM056205.1, from coordinate 65,340,942 downwards.
GGAGCAGCACAACTTTGGGAGCTTAGATGGCCACTCAGCAGCAAACTCGTTATAGCCATGTAACTGCTCTAGTTAAAAAAACAAAAAGTGAGTATGCTCTGCAAATATGACAACAAATGCTGGTTAGTTTAAGAATTAGATCTTTTTTTGATAGTGGCTGTGCGAAGGTTTTCCACAATTATGATCTATTGTTCAGCTTAGTACCGGCATTCATCTTCCACACCGAAGAATGGCTGCGCCAACAGCTTTATGAGTTGGATTCATTGTAAACTGACTGGTCTAGTTTTATTTTTAATAGCGCTTTATTTGATACAGCCACAGATGCTGTGAATGGCTCCACTTGGACCCGTCTATTTTTTTTAATCATTCATATCTGTTATCGCACAAAGATGGTATTTGTCATTGTTTTTTAAATAAGCAGATTTAATTTAATTTTATTTTGTTTCTGACTGTGATAGGCTGTTTTGCTTGCGCTGAGCGTATTGTGCATGTGAAAAAAGTAAAACTGAAATATTGGGCAGGGTTTTATTCGTGCGATTCATTGCAAACTGACATGGTCTAGTTTTATTGTTTTATTACATTTTATTTCTATAGGCTAGCCAGGTTTGGACCTGTCTGTTTTATTATTCACATCTATTTTCACACAATGCCGGCATTTGTTCTTGAAGAAGAGACACATTTCACAAGACCAGGCTGTGAGCACCGTTGTGTGCATGAAAAAAAAAGTAAAAACGTAAATGTTAAATAAGAGCGCATAAAAAGAAAATTCTTATGTTGCATGAATATTTATATAAATAATATGAATTGTTTGAAGCAGAGATTTGAGTTTGCCCCCTTCTTGCATTGAGAGACAGCGTAGCTGACTCCCAGTGCCAGCTGACTTTCTGTCCCATGAGAGTAAAAAACACATGCAACACAACACATCAGTAAATTATTCTCATCTGCGATTGCTTTTGGGGGTTGTTTCAATTTTCTGAATTAAATGTTCAAGAATTAAATGAATTAAATGGCCAGATGGAAAGCCTTATGGCTGGATGTGGCCTGCGGGTCGCCAGTTGATGATCCAGGCTCTACACAGAGACGGAACACCACTGTGAACCTGGATCAGACGATGGCCATACCACGCGCACGTGAAGACAGATTATGTGTACTGTGGGGCACCTGACGCTTTCCTGACCACCAGGAAGACCACAGATATCCCTCCGACACGGAGACGGAACACTATTGCTATCCTGGATAAGACGATGGCCAAACTAGCATTAAAAATATGACGGACTATACCATGTGTATGGCAGAACACCTGCCATTTCCTGAAAAACAGGAAGTCCAATACGATATCCCTTTTGCCAGCTCACTTCCCAAAAAAAAAAAAAAAAAAAAAACTCAAGGGATCAGAAAAAGGACATTCTATTTTAATGAGTCAGTTCCCAGCAACCACCTGAACACACACACATATATGTTATTAAACACTCATTGATTTTGAGCCTGAATAATATCACAGGCATTTAGCCTGATGTAACGTTGATAGGCAGCAGAAGTCCGTCGGCCTTGAGAGCAGCTGTTGGAACTCTGCGGGCTGCTGTGGTTGCAGCACCAGTTCTGAAGGAGTGAGCAGTGTAGAGTTCAGGGGGAGCCCACAGCGTTGACAAAGGCAGCGCAGTTTCGAGGCAAACCACGAGCTGGTCATACGGCTTGGGTCATCGGGTCACGAACAAGGGCTCATCAGGGAGGCAGATCGGGCGGAATAATAGATATAGGTTATAGGTTATAGGTTTATTATTATAGAGCCCTTTTGAAACAACAACAGTTGACCAAAGTGCTGTACAAAAACCAAATAAATAGTATAAAAAGTTAAGCATAAAAAGAAAACAAATCAGGGACACAGGCAAGAACACTCATTACACAGAGACATGCTTATACAGAGTCAAAAGCCAGGGAAAAGATATGTGTTTTCAGGAGGATTTGAAAATAGGCACTGAAGGGGCAAGCCTTATATGCAAAGGAGTTCATTCCACAGCTTTGGGACCAATAACTGCAAAGGCACGATCCCCCCCTGCTCTTTAACCTTGAGGGTGGGATGGTTAAAAGTAGTTGGTCTGTAGACCTCAGTGCCCTCAAGGATGTGTAAGGATGTAGGAGATCTGATATATAGGGCGGAGCCAGTCCTTTCAGAGATTTGAAAACAGAATTTTAAAATTTATCCTAAAGCGAACAGGGAGCCAATGAAGAGATGCAAGTACAGGAGTGATGTGCTCTTGCTTGCGTGTTTTAGTCAGAAAGCGGGTGGCAGCGTTTTGACCTAGCTGAAGCCTGGACAAAAAAGAGCAGCTAATGCCAGCATATAGTGCATTACAATAATCAAGGCGAGAAGTAATAAAAGCATGTATGGCAGTCTCCAGGTTACCAGGCAATAAAAAAGGTTAACTTTAGCTAAGAGCCTTAAGTGGTAGAAGCTGGATTTGACCACATTTTTTATTTGTTTATCCAGTTTAAAATTTGAGTCAAGAGCTACACCTAGATTTTTTGACACAGTCTTTAACATAAGAACCCAGGGGGGCCCAAGTCCAGAAAATTTTTACAGGCCTTACTAGGTTTACATAATAAAACCTCTGTTTTATTCTCGTTTAAGTTTAGAAAGTTTAAGGACATCCAGGCTTTGATGTCGTCAAGACAGTCCAAGAGCCGTTTAACTGACTGAAAGTCTGTGAGCTTCAGTGGCATGTAGATTTGGGTATCGTCTGCATAGCAGTGGTAGGAGATGTTGTATTTTCTTAGGATAGAACCCAAGGGCTGAAGGTATAGGGGAAAAAAGGATAGGTCCGAGAACGGACCCCTGGGGGACCCCATAGGGGAGGGGTGCTGAGGAGGAAGTGTGTTCTCCAATATTGACAGAGTAACTTCTGTTGGCAAGATATGATTTGAACCACTCTAGAGCAGTTCCCTTAATACCAACCCACTGTTCTAGGCGATGTATTAAGATGTTGTGATCTACTGTGTCAAATGCTGCTGTAAGATCTAGGAGTACCAGGATCGTACAGTCACCTCTGTCAGTGATTTGTAGCAAGTCATTAAATACTTTAAGGAGTGCCGACTCAGTACTGTGACGAGCTTTAAAACCAGATTGAAATTGCTCTAGTAGTCTATGTGTGTCTAAATAGGACTGAAGTTGCTTCAATACAAGCTTCTCTAATAATTTGGATAGAAAAGGCAGCTTGGATATAGGCTTGTAATTGGAAAGAACTGTGGTGTCCATATTAGGTTTTTTAATTAAAGGATGGACAACAGCATGCTTAAAATGCCCAGGCACAATGCCTGTGGTGAGGCTGCTGTTCATGATAGATAAAATACTAGCTCCAGTGGTCTCAATAGTATCTATAATGAGATGGGGAGGGATGGTGACTATAGGCCCAGTTGAGGTTTTCAGCTGCCCAATGATTTCATGGAGGTGGGAAAGAGGCACAGGCTCAAATTTATTTAAAACTGTGGGACATGTGACAATGATGGATGGATCATTAGAGGGGGGAGATGCAAGAGTTCTGATGCTCGAAATTTTATTCATGAAAAAATTCAAAAATTTTTCACAGTTAGAGGGAGTGGCATCACTCCAGGTAGACTGGGGTGCATTTAGTGCAGTGTCAATGGTATTAAATAATGTGCGAGGGTTGTTGCGGTTCTGTAGGACAATGTTGGTAAAATATTTGGTTTTTTCATATTTAACGACTCTTTGATATTTGACCCAGGTGTCTTTTAAGATATCGAAAGATACTTGCAGTTTATCTTTTTCCATTTACGTTTGGCCCTCCTGCACTCACGTCTGCTTGCGCGTGTGACAGCACTCAGCCAAGGTTCTCTTTTATTTTTTGGCCACATTTTTTTAACAGGGGCTACGGTATGGAGAATGTTAAGACATGTAGAGTAGAATGAGGAGGTCAGGTTGTCCGGATTTTGGCATTCCACTCTGTGATTCTCAGCAACAGTTGAGAATGCTGCTGAGAAACGAGCAGCAGTGGTTGAGTTAAAAACACGGCAGTAGCGCGCAGGAGTGCATCGCTGAACATTATGGCTGGAGAGGGAGATTTTGAATAAAACAGGCCTATAGTCTGAAAAGACAGCGTCACAAATTTTAATGTTAAATACAGATAACCCACAAGATAAGACCAAGTCTAACGTGTGCCCATGCGCCTGAGTGTATTCAGCCACAGATTGTGTGAGACCAAAAGATTCAATAAGATTAAGAAAGTCTTTAGCCATCAGCTTCAAGGGGCAGCAGACATGTATGTTAAAATCACCTACAATTAGAACACGATCATATTTTTGGCATGATTTCCGACAGGAAATCAGAAAAGTCATTGATGAAGTCTCTGTTGTATTTCGTGGACGATAGATCACGGCGCATAATACCGGGTTGGGAAGGCTCGAGCTCAAACACATTAAGCTCAAAGCTAGAGAAATGGAAGTCCAATAGTTGCTTACACTTAAAACAGTTTTTAAAAACAGAGGCCACGCCACCTCCACGTCCAGTCATCCTCGGGGAACTGAAATAGGTGCAATCAGGCGGCAACAATTCTGAGAAAGGGCTAAACTCACCCACATTCAGCCACGTCTCTGTTACGCACAGCAAATCCAGTCCATGAGTTTTAAAGAAGTCATTCAAGATGAACGTCTTGTTGACAATAGATCTCGCGTTCACCAAGGCAATCTTGGGTGAAACCGAGCCGCTTGCCTTCTGGGGTGCCCGACCTAAAGTCCGTGAGGTTTCGGGGTTAACCCTTCCTTTGGGGAGTCGAGGTAAGCGCTGACATCGGGGGTGGTAATCCTCCGAAATGACAAGGGGCCTCAGCCAGGTGTATGAAGGTTCCAGGGAACGCCAGGCCAGGAAGCGATGGCAACCCGGTCCGTAGGTGGACGGAATCCGTGAGGTACTCCTGATGACCGTGACAGGCGGATTTTGAGTTTAACCTAAAGACCGCTGCGCTTACCCCGGCGTTTGCGCTTCCTGCGTGGCAGCACAGGAGCGCGGCGTATGCAAGCTGGGACGTCCGATAGGAATGGAGGGGGATGAAAGATCTTTCTACCCAGTTCATGGAAGGCCAGTCTTTCAGTAGACCATCGGATATCGAAGAGAGATTGACGATCATAACCGCAGAGAAATCGCTTTGTCAGTGATAACTGACAGAAGTAAAACAAACACGCAAGCCATGAGTAGAACTGATAGCAGCGGACGGCAAGCCTTGAACACTGGCGCCATCATGCCACGAAGTTAACACACGTAACGTAGATATCGTGACATAGGAGATAAAGGACATATGTCACAGTTAATTTGAGAAATGATGATAGGCGTGACCTTTCTGAATCTGTCAGTTTTTGAATGCTTAAGAGTTAATGTAAATTTGTTTAAACTAATTATTAAATCAGACATTGTTAGATCATGCACAGGATTAAAGGAACGTGACTAAGTACAAAATCACCACACCTCAAGAAACCATAAAAAGCAGCCAAAAAAACTATCTCCAAGAGTGTCTATGTAGGGACCAAAGACCCTTGACGTAGGCAATACACAAATTTGTGAAGTAAAGGCAGAGTTAAAGGAAGGCGTTTATCCTTTCTCCCAGGGTGCTCTTTTGAAAGAGCGTTAAGGAGGAGGCAGACAGAGGGGTTAGTGAGCAAGCTACTCACGGAGGGGTCCATACTCTGATGAAGGCTGGAGTTTACGGGACTGGAAACAGTGAACTATAAAAGCATTGACTATTGCAATATTTACAGGGAGGGGTGGAACAGAAAAAGCAGCATAGAATGAGGAGAAATAAGACCATGCAGAATTATAAGTTTTTAATGTTGACTTGGTAATTTCCGACCTCATAAAATGTCAAACTATTTATCTGCTGCAACGCAGACAGTTTAATCTAGGATTATCTGGCTGAAGGCTGGGCAGGTTAGACCTGTGCGTTTGGCCTGCGGACATAGAGCAAAAAATCTCTGAAACTGAAAACGAGAAAGAGCATCAGCTGCATGATTTTCCAGACAGGGTATGTATACAGCCCTTAATGTAAAATTATTCAGTATGCTTGACCAAATTAATCTCCAGATTAACCTATTAATAAATGGCACTGCAGAACGACCTTTATTGATTATATTAACCGCTGCTTCATTGTCACAAAAAACAGTGACCTGCTTTCTACTCCAGTGAGAACCCCGTAAAATACATGCAACCACAATAGGGTAAATTTCTAAAAGCGCTGTGGATTTAGTTTACGGAGATGACGAATTAACTTCCAGAGGCCATTCCTCTGCGAACCATTCCGTCTTAAAAAAGCCAGCAAAGCCCCTCTACGGAGCTGCGTCAGCGTAAAATTCCAAGGATTTGGAAGTCTCTACAGAGTCCTTACAAAAAAAAAAAAACGAAATCCCATTCCAGCGATTAAGCAACAAAGCCCAAAATTTCAGATTCGAACGACAACCTTCATCTAAAACAATCGGCTGATCAAGATTCATCACAGATTTGGACAGATCGAGAAGTCTAAATATAAATGTGTGCCCATGGGGAATGATACGGATGGCAAAATTTAGATGACCCAAGAGAGAAAGCAAATCATGTTTGGTCATAGACTGAGGATCCGCTGTAGTAAAAGAGGACATGATGTCTCTAATTTGAGAGATTTTTTTCCAAGGGAAGGGAAGCTTGCATGTGTTTACTATCCAACAAAATAGCTGGGAACTCTAAGGAAATTGAAGGCCCTATCGTTTTTTTCCTCAGACAAGGCAACATTTAGATTAGCGAAAGTGCTTTTAAATGCAGAGATGTATCTGGCAGGTTCCGAGTTCAGAAAATCGACCACTAAGAAATCATCCAGTAAATGCAACACGAACGGCAATTAGCATTTATTGAGCAAAATCCAACAAAGCTTCTTGGACAAGATATTTAATATACATGGACTACTGCGACAACCAAAAGCTAACCAGACCGAAAAATAAAATTGTGACTTCCACTGAACACCAAAGAGATGCCATTGAGAAAGATGAAGAGGTATAATCTTAAAGGCATCAATTATGTCTGCCTTACCCAGCCAAGCACCCGCACCAGTGGTTTTAATAAACTTTATTGCATTATTGACCGTTGCATAGTACGAAGAAAATTGTTCGAGGGGAATTAGGTCATTAATACTGGAGACAGAACTATTGTAAGGGGCCAATAAATCAATTATGAGCCTTTTCTTTCCTGAGTATTTTCGAGTTGCGATGGCAATGGGACTTATATTGAATGAAGGAAATGAGGGTTTAATAAACAGGCCGATTAAGTAGCCTTTTTGAACTTCAATTTCGAGCAGACGATCTACAACATCGGGTTCCCTCTGTGCAGATAGTAAATTCGTACAAATGTAAGAAGGGCGGGGAATTTTTGTCGGTCTTAAACCAGCATGAAATCCTTGATACAAACCAGTGATAAGATAATTCACAAAACATCGATTAGTGTGATTATACAAATTGATAGAAGTTCTGGCACGATGATGGGTATTGAGGGATATTTAATCATTTTTTCCCAGCTGGGCCCGGCCGGTACCGGCGTGGGCATACCGCCCTCGAATGGCTGTCGCCACTAATACTGCAACCATGCAAAAACTTGCAATTAGGATACAGACATACATTTTCGTTTAAGTTTTTACAAAGCGGAACATATGACGAGGGACAATATTTCACCTGGTTAACAGAGTCCTTTGCTAAGAGAAAAGCAGTCTGCTTGAACTGAGAATTAGTTGGCACCAGTTGCCAGGCAGTTTGAAAAACAGTTCTGGGACACAAACTTGCAGAGTGCAAAAAGGAGCCACGAATTGAGCACGATAATAAACGATGACCTGTAAAGTGTCTGCTGAACGGATCAGTGAATGCGCGTCTTGAAGCGCTGAAGATGCATGGCAGCTTTACTAGAAAATGACTTGTGATATTCATAAAGAGTGGTGGAATGTACCTGTACTTAAGTACGTTTTTTACATATCTGTAGTTTACTTCAGTAAAAATTAGAGCATACTTTTGACTTTTACTCCATTACATTTCGCAGCTATTATCTGTACTTTCTACTCCACTACATTTCTAAAATCCACCTCGTTACATTTTAAGATCAGCGTTGGTGCCTTGGAAGTTTAAACCAATCAGGTAGTGCTATCCCGGCCTCCAATGACGGCAGAGCGCACCTTTGGAAGCGGCAGTCGCATTCGAACAAAATCAGATTAATCAAACATGGATCCAGAGACTGATGCTGCATTCATGTGGTGTCGGGATACTCGGGAAAACGACTTTCTGACTGGGAAAATTCACATGAATGCCCCCTCATGTCGGAAAAACAACTAGGCATCTCGGCGATAATTTTGGCACGCAAGTTGCCGACTTGACTTGATATTGACATCACATTCACCGAAAAATGACAGATGAAAACCAGTGTAGTTCACATTTAAGCAAATATGAACGTTTTTCTGATTAAAATGCATCTTAAAGAAATCAATCATATTTCATGGCTCACCTGATCCGTTTCAGTTGTTCTTCAGTGTCACGAAAAAACTGGAAACAGCTGTCAGTGTTTTCTTCAAACGCTCTGAGCATTAAAATACAACTCAGCTTCTTTGCAACATCCATGTTTTTCCCACATTATGACTTCAAACCGCATGAACACAACGAAGTCAGAAGAATGACTGGCCGACTTGGGAACTCCGACCTTCCGACGTCACATGAATGCAGCATGAGCCCGCTGAATAGGGCATTTGCGAGAACCGCGTTGCCCCTGACAACCTCGGTACCTCTGCCAAACATTCAATAGTGTGGGTCCACTCATATAGCGGGAAACAGTGAGAACACATGGAAAACATCACGTTTTTGGTGTTAAAATACTGGACTTTACCCATCAAATATCAAATCAGGTGTGTGAAAGAAAAAAAAACTATATCATCTCAGGATTGAACACGATGATTTTCTGCTTTCTGTATGTACAAAGAGTCAGATATTTCGTTCATTTAAATTGTGCTTCAGACACACATTTGAGCGATAATTAGAGAAAATGTTTAACTGTTGATTTTTTTTTGCAATGTTTTTTCTCTGACTCTTGTTTTATCAGGGTAGAATAAAGCATAAGTTTAATGAGTTCCTGTATCACCTATTCATGTGTCATGTTATTAGTGTACTGGGTGACACTCCCATTTTTTACGACTGATTTATAGCAAGCCTAAAAATCGTTTAAAAAAAAAAATCAATGCGTTGAATTATTCTGATCAATCTTTAATTGGAAGCATTTTCAGTCTACTAGCGCCATAAAATGGACAGAACTGACAAAAAGGGATGATCACAGTTATGTTACGCCTCTCTTGTTCTAACAAATGGTGAAAAGATATCTCCATTCAAACGAAGAAATTCAACGCTTGCTTGAAATGTATGCGGACGAAAACATACAATCACAACTGGACATTACACACAAAAACTCTGAGATTTATGGAATAATTCGTGAGTAGTTACATTCAGTGGTTATCACAGAATAATACATCCATGCCATGACAAACTAAAAATGCAGCTGCGACATTTCAAAGTGCGGCACGCCGGGCCAAAGTCTGGCAGCTCAAGTTATGAGATAGATACATTTTCGTGGTATAAGGCAGTGGACAGCATAATCGGCTAAAAGCGCAAGGGCGAAAAACTTCCGTATTCAACATCCACCAATGTCGAATGTAATCAGTAGGCTACATTTTCGGCTTACCTTGATGTTTGGGTGCCCAGAGAAAGATTCGGATGTGTAAAAACAAAGAGCAATCAGTCAAGAAAATTTCGAGTTTCGTGCTGCTATACGTGGTAATCCATGTTTCAGATGACACACCAGGTTGCCAGGGCACGCGCAACATATTTATGCGCAATATTAATATTGTAAACCCCCTTCTCAATAATAAAACACCTCGAAATATATTGGCGTCTCCTTTTAAAATTGTTTCCCATTTAAAACGTGGATCATCGTTCTACAGTAACAGCCCTAAGTACTGTTAGCCATTTAAGACATATTTGCATCCCCCCCAAACGGAGTTCTAATGGTTTACATTGAATAGATCAACAATAAAATAAATTGTTTGAATGTACTACAACTAGTCTTCTTTCTTGGTTTTGCTTAATGATATTAAATAACTAGCACTCTGCCGGTGGGAATCCACGGGTTCTATTTTATGTAACTTCGTGCAGCATTATGATGTCATCACATGCACCTCTATGATGTCATCACGTTGCTATGGCGTTTCCATAAACAGCAAGGTCGCTGTCGCGCGACCAATGTTTTTATAGTTTAATGTAATTTTGTTTGCAGTGTTTGGATTGGGGGAGGAGGGTTTGATGAAGGCAGTCAGTTTTTTTGCTTGTCTCATCATTCCCACTGGAAACTCCCCCGTGTTTTCAGCCCGTACTATAATTGTTGCGTGATGAATGGCTTGTAAAAGTTTAAAGTATAATTTTTCTGTTTTAACAGTGTTCTCATGTTCATTTATTGGGTTTTCCTCTCCTTGTGGTTCCCTTTGGGTTGGTTGACCAGATATATGGTTTCTCTCCCCCAAAGGATTCCTCGGGGTTCGGTAAACCTGTATATGGTTTTTCCTTCTCCTAGGGTTCCTCTGAGTTTGAGGGCCCTGTGTTTGATTTCTCTCTCCCATAGATTTTCTATGGATTTGTGGGTCACGTGTTTGATTTCTCTCTCCCATAGAGTCCCTTGGCGATTGAAGGTTATATCGGTGGTGAGTATATTTTTGTGTTGTATTGTAATTCATGTTTTGTTTTATTCCAGAATGACTAAATCTGGAACGGAGGGTGAATTCCCAATAAGCAAAAAATTTTTATTTTTTTCAAAAAAAAAAAAAAAAAAAAGCCCGAATAGGTTAGAAAATAGGGAAATGCAATGTCCTAAAAAGGGGGGGGGGGATTATCGTCCGACAATCAAAAAAGATTGAAAAAAGTTGGACCACCTAACAGTAAAAAAAAATTAAATAAAGTAGGCCCAAATAAAAAGGACCGGGGGGAGGGAGGAAGGGAAGGAGCTTGTTTTTTATCTAGTGTGAGCTTGGGTCTGGGCTAGTAAAATTGACAAAAGGGCTGCACTCTTAAGAAACTTCAAATCATATAAATTATATTAATTATCAATTCATTTCAAGTAACACGCGCACACACACACATGCACTCTCTGTCAAAGTGACTCCGTAACATGCAATTGGAGTCAAAATTTTAAAATGTGTTGGTTCCAGTGCTAAATAAGTGCAAACGTTTAAGGCCCTAGGTCCAGTTGGCAGCCCCCCCAGGGTAGGCTTTTCCCGTTGTCAACCTTACAATTCTAAGTCATTTTATTCTTTTGTGAGAAAAATGCAAAAATAGTTTTGGGAAGGATTAGGGATTATAAAATCCTTAGTTATATTTGCCTTTTCAAAAATGAATGAAAAAGTTGAGCAGGAAAAAGTTTGTATATTCATGGATTTCCGTCACGTGACATTTTTGTTGTGAGCGCCATCTTGAGTACCTACCAGGGACCTAGGCACAGCTACGACCATAGACTTTATGGGCTACGATGAAGGATGTCTCAGTCTTTATTTCTCCGTAACAACAGACTAACTCTACATTATCCCGCTTATTACACGGCTTATGGGTGAAATTATTAATTTCAGACGTAATGTTGATCAAAAAACGACTTTTATTGATTTATAAATCGCATCATTTCGCGAATCTGCAAATCCTGTCACTTCTCTGCTGTTTTGCTAACCCGCCTCGATTGTGTGTTGGCCTGTGACTAAAAACCGGGTGCCCGGGTCCCGCCCGAAAGGTTCGGGTCCCGGGAAGAAAATTGCAATACCCGTTTCCCGAAAATCAGTACACTGATTGTGCACATGATAAAATGATGGGTAATCATTGATGGCATCACCCAGACATTCGCTTACGTAGGCTGCATTATTTATTCCTGTGGCTCACGACTGTCGTGCGCCAAAGATTAGCTTATCAGCTTACTTGAATGGGAAACAGATGGAGAATCAGTGTCAATTTGGAGATTTTAATCAAGAATGTATTAATCCCTACCTCCTTGGTCTAGTCAGCTCGCGCTCGCTAGCTGCCTTTCAATCTCATCGGCGTCATGGTTTTTTTTCTTTTTCTTTTCAATAGTTATGATGAATTTTGATGATATTGATACAAAATACATGATATATTTATTGTCATTGTGATTGATAGGCCCGGTTGATAGTAATAGTGATGATGAATACGGCGAATCGGTATTCGGTAACAATTGAAGTTGATGGAATAGTTATCAAATGATGATGATGATGATGAAATGGGAAATTCAGGGGTGCAGATATGATTTTGAGTTTTGACGATGGGATTGTTATGATGGAATATACTTACTATTAATGATAATGACATCAGTTGGACATCCGTACACTTTGATATAGTCAGTTAGTTTGGAAAATACATTTGGAAAGTAAAATATTGTATTTGGAAAATACCTGATCAGTCCATCCAACGTTCGTGAGTTGACAATGAAATACCACCTCGAATGAGCTTTTCGTTGTAAGTTATCTCTCTGATTCTCAGTCTTTCTTTAGTGTACGTAAACCAGTGGCGTAGCCAGAACTTAAAATTGGATGGGCACTAAACATCTCTTTAAAACATTTTTTCGTTCTGACTCGATCGCAGTCATTTTTTTCTAATTAACTATACATTCAATTCGAAAACACTCCGCACTATCAGGTGTTGCTTATTCACCTCGTTCAGGCAAAAGACAATCATTCATTTGGATGCGCAATTTTGTGCTTTTGATATCAGTGGCGTAGCCACACCTGAAAATTGAGAGGCCACACAACATCGGTTTATTACAATTATTATACCTAACTTGTTCTCAGCCATTTTCCTTTGTTAAAGCAATTTCCATTTTTATGAATAATCAACTGGCAAAAAAAGACACGGCTTCTATCGTGGTGCGATCTAAGGGCGACTAATCAATAGGAATAATTCAGTTCAGCAAAATAAGTTATTAAAACTAAGCACAACTTATGAGTAATATTTTGAGAGGTAAACTGTTCTGGAACTTCCGCGCTACCTTTTCGGCTCATCAGGCAATCTAACCTGTGCTTCATGATCGGTTGAATTATTCAAACTGAACCAAAGACAGATTTGAAATGCACAAAATTGCGCATCCAAATGAATGATTGTCGTTTTGCCTGAACAAGGTGAACAAGCAACACCTGATATTGCGGAGTGTTATCGTATTGAAGGCATAGTTTATCAGAAAAAAATGATTGCGATCGAGGCAGAACTAATTGTTTTAAAGAGATATTTATTGCCCACGCAATTTTAAGTTCTGGCTGCGCAACTGACGTAAACGTGTTTGAAACTTTGAGGTGAAGAATTAACACGGGCATGCATGCCAGCTGTGACACCGGGTCAGAGGCTCTGATTTTTTTTTGGTTTCCAGCCACAACGTGGAAGGAGCCTCCACTCTCCCTGTAACAAGTTACAAGTCTAACATCTAACATCAAAAGTAGTCCGAAGCGGTTTAATGAAGGTAAAAACAAAACATAAGGTGAATATCCTGCATAGTTCTTCTCCTCCTCTGTCTCCTCCGATCAGAGCAGCGTCCCTAGCAACGGCCTGTTTCACTTAGCAGTCGTCTTATACAGAAATAAAAGACCGTAAAATGTAGAATCAGAGTGTAATTCATTAATCAAAATGCAGCATTCAAAAGAGCCGTATCATAAAAAATGTTAATCCACAACTTTTTGTGAGACTTCTTATCACAGCCCACGGGGCGACAGATAGACAGCCTGTTGTAAGTCAGCACCCAAAATGGCGGCGCCTAGAGTTTGAGAGCAGTCACATGCGTCTAGTGATGTTACTGCTGATACCAAGGCTCCGAAGCACGCTTCAAACTCGACAGGGTATTTTTCTGAAGCACTGTGCCGAACCTTGCTTCATATCGGGGAAAACCACGTGACTGATGACGTTCGAACCACTTCACTGCTTCATTCAGATTGAATCAGCTGACCGCGGTTTGGTTCGATAGGCGGCGCTTTTTGAAACATTGGCTAATTCAAATGTATTTAAGATAGATGAAACAGCGCTCTGTTTGGCATTTTTATTCAAACATGATAATGCCTAAGTTGCACAAGCACACCCAGTATACACCAAGCACAATCAGAAAACATAATGTTTTTTTGGAAAGAGTAAATATTTTCAGGATTCAATAAAGCTGTGGATGTACTTAATATTATAATATAATATGAATTATTCAGGTAAGGAAGAAGAACAACAGACACATGTAAGACGAAGTTAGATTTCAGCTTTATTTAAGTATTTTTCACAATACAACATACTCGAAGTGCACACGCAAGGTGCGTCAGCGTCACCTTTGCAGGGCTGTACAACAATCTCTGTACCAGCAGATGTCATCCATGTGCTCAATGAATGAAGCTTCGAGTAGTGAACCAATTTTCAATACAATGGTCCAAAAGGGTCCGAAGCTTCATTAAGCCTCGTTTGGCCATCACTACGTGCGTCTATGATGTCAGCTGACACGTATGAATAAAAAAACCCAAGTAAAACCCCAGATAAAAATTAAATGCATTAAAAGAAAGAGTTCCGAACGTTTCGGCATAGGTCTGCCTTCTTCAGAGGAAAAGAATAAACTGAAAAAAGGGAAAAGAGGAGCTTATATA
>CM056205.1:65318743-65321243 GCA_029692085.1 Gymnothorax javanicus | reverse complement strand
GGGAAGCGTCCCAGCCTCCGGAGGAATAGAATGGCGAGCCATAACAAAATCTGCAGCATCCTAGCCTGTGAAGCTGCCAGGAACAAGTGGAAGGTTTTAAGGGAGAAACACCTATGGTCTGATGAGGGCAAACTGGGAGTGCCTGATCTAATCCTTATCAAGGGCTCTAAAGCCATGATCCTTGACGTTACGGTTTGCTTTGAAGCTTCCAAGGACTCTTTGAAAGAGGCTGATCAGAGGAAGTCAGAGAAATATCGTCCCTTTATAGGAGCTGTGAGAAAATTGACAACTCCGTCAAGAAAGTCCGAGTTAAAGGATTTCCAATCGGGACGCAGGGCAAATGGTACTGGCCTAACATGATAACCCTCAAGAAACTGGGAGACTCTAAAGTGAGAATTGGACAAATCTCCAGACTTTTTAGCAGAAGAGTCATTCTACAATCTATTGATATCATGAAGGCATTCAGAAAAGCAGCTAAAGTATCACTATCTGAGTAATATGTATTGGATGGTTCGTATTCCACCAAGCCTAAGAAGAATACAGATCATATTGATTGTCTTATTCCTGGATGGTTCGTGAACCGTAATTCACTTCCAAAAACAACACTGAAAAAGATTGGCTGTATATAGTTATACTTGTATTTTAAAAAAAAAGAAAAGGGTCGGTAACAGGTGACCAGGTGGCCGGTTAACATGGCTGTACTCGCTAGGCTGGTGGTTAGGCGGAAGGTGGCTCTTCATTCTACAGGGCGGTCAGTATCTATGGGTGCGAGAGGGAGAGAACTGGCTCCCAGTCGACCGGAGGTGACCGGGTCAGCCATGTTCTATGGTGACGCCGGTCCTCCATGATTGTTCGAGAAGGTACTGAGGGCACAATCATGAGACACCCATTAGTTACCTCAGCAATCGCACAGGTCCTACATGAAGAAATTCAATGAATCGTGGGTAAACTCTTTCAAGATAGCCAATCTAATTAGTGACGAAGATGAATGGATGGGCACTGTCCAATACTATCTAGCTAAACCACAGCCAAGGAACGGGCTTAGTCAGCGGGAAAGAAGACCCTGTTGAGCTTGGACTTAGTCTGGCACTGTGAAGAGACATGACGAGAGAGGTGTAGAATGAATAAACGGCAATGAAGCTCGTGGTAATATCATGAGATAGCCAAATGCCCAGCCATCTAAATTATGACGCCATGAATGGATGAACGAGATTCCCAAATACCTACTATCTTTAAACCACAGCCAAGGGAACGGCTTGGCAGAATTTTTTTTGACTTACCTGGTGTAGGCGGGGAGGCGGTGAAATACCACTGGCTGTTTATCATTTTACTTGTACCTGGTGAGGGCGGGGAGGCGGGTTTCGGCTTTGGCGCCAAGTGCCCTGTTCGCACCGGGCGCGATCCGCCCGGGGACAGTGGCAGGTGGGGAGTTTGACTGGGGCGGTACACCTGACAAACGGTAACGCAGGTGTCCTAAGGCGAGCTCAGGGAGGACAGAAACCTCCCGGTGGAGCATAAGGGCAAAAGCTCGCTTGATCTTGATTTTCAGTATGAATACAGACTGTGAAATTGGGGCCTCATGATCCTTCTGACTTTTTGGGTTTTAAGCAGGAGGTGTCAGAAAAGTTACCACAGGGATAACTGGCTTGTATGCCAAGCGCTCATAGCGACGCCGCTTTTTGATCCTTCGATGTCGGCTCTTCCTATCATTGTGAAGCAGAATTCACCAAGCGTTGATTCTTCACCACTAATAGGGAACATATGAGCTGGGTTTAGACCGTCGAGACAGGTTAGTTTTTTACCCATGATGATGGTTGTTTAGTAACCTGTCAGTACGAGGAACCGCGAGGTTCAGACAGGTGTATGTTTTGAGGAGCCCTACCATCTGATGATAAGTCAGAATCCTGCCTAAATGAAGTAATGGCAACGGATAGCCGTATCGTTCAGACCCTGTTATGTGCTTGGCTGAGGAGCTCTAGCTACCATCTGTGGATTATGTGCCTAAGTCAGCCGGCATACCCTATGATCTTCGGTTGGCAAATAAGTGGGGGTGCGGACAGATGAGATGCCGCCCCTCTCCTGAAATGCACCGCACGTTCGTGGGGGAACCTTTTGCTAAATCATTCGAGACGACCTGATTCTGGGTAAGGGTTTCGCGGCGAGCAGAGCAGCTAACTTGCTGCAATCTATTGAAAGTCAGCCCCGGCTTTTGTCGGCCGGGCGGGCTGCGGGCCCCCACCTTCCCCCTCCCGGTGGAGGTCCCCTGCCCTGGAGGCGACCAGTTGACTGTGCAAAATTGTTCATGGCCAGTTGTGCCCCAAAAAGGCTGGGATTTAGGGGTGGGGGGAGTTTGGGCCCCCGGAGCCCGAGGCCGATGCGAGGAAGGGGCTGGGTGGGGGTGAGGGCAGGGGCCCCCGCGGGAGGGGCAGCTGAAAGGAGCAGGGGCAGAGAGGAGGGGCAGAGAAGCAGTGGGGTTGCAGGGGTGGGGGGGAGAGGGTTC
>CM056205.1:65306243-65313743 GCA_029692085.1 Gymnothorax javanicus | reverse complement strand
TATTATGTTCATGACATAACCGAGCTCTATCTAGCTCTCTGACACTATCCATAATGCGCCCATTTTCCGCGAGGAAAAGCTGGTCATTCCGAAGCAATAAGTAAACCATTACCACAGGCAATTTCCGAAAAGGTCGTTTAGCCTGGAACTTTTCGCCCTCCGTCATATACCAGCGCGGAAGCTGTTCGCTTTCTCCACGCTAACAACACACCACAGCTATGCACCACGAACCAGCAGGTTCGAATACACACCGAAGCAGTCCGTAAGCTGTTGGTCCACTTTAGCTGCCCCCCTCACTGTCCATGTTTCTAAACTCAGACCCACCGGATTTCTACGGTCTCCGGTCTACACTTGGGCATGTCGACCCGTTCTACAAATGTGTCTATATGGGGTGGATTCTAGCTTCCCCTGCATCCTAGCTAGGAGTAGTAAAACTGCGGTACTCACCAACTGTTGTCAGAAGCAAACTGTTGCCAAAAGCAAATTCGTGCTTGAGCTGCCAGACTTTCGCGAGACTGCGTCCTCCACTTTCGCCGCTATGTTTATTATAATAAGTTAATTTCATTAGATCTATACACATGTACTGGGCGTTAGATTATGGAATTTGCCCGCCGTTTCCTTATCAGATGGCAGCCATGTCTCAAGTTTCACTCTGGGGAGAGGGACACGGAAAATCGTTCTGCTGCCTCCCGCCTAACTCCGCCCTCCACAGAGCTGCCCTGTCAGAAGAAAGTGGGCACACGGGGAGTGGGGGGCTATAAGCGGAAGGGCCGCCCCAGTGAGGCGTTTCAGGCAGAGACCACTATGGACTACAAATGGGGTTTTTGAGGATGGCAGTATGAGCGAAATAAGTACCCTTTCTTTACTTTCTTGCGATCAGGAGTACTCTAGGGGAGTCAAAGATCAAAATATAAACTTGGAAAAATGGCATAATAGGTAACCTTTAAGTTTGGGCCCCCCCGGGGTAAGCGGAGAGCCTGGTGATGTGAGGAAGGGTATGCTGGGTGGGGGTGGCAGCCGGGCGGGCAGGGCAGGGCAGGGCAGGGGGCCCCGGGAAGGGCGGAGGGGCAGCTGAGGTCTAGGGGCAGGGGCAGGGGCAGGGGCCTGTTGGCAGGGGCAGGCCCCGGGGAGAAGGGCGGGCCGTGGGAGGGGTGGGGGGATGGTAGGGTCCCCAGGAGGAGCGGGAGGCGAGTGGGGCACCCGCAAAGCGCAGAGAGGCTGGTCAGAGGGCGGAGGGCTGGGCTCGGGCCTTAAAGGAATAGTTCACCCAGAAATGAAATTCAGTCATTATTGACTTACCCTCATGCTGATGAGAAGTCCGGTGTAGTTTTTTATTCCTCGAAGTGCAGCCGGAGTCTCGTTGGGTTTTCCTCCTGCACCGCAAATCTATATAACGAGCGGCTATGGTTACCGAAAAGAAAAGGTCCATAAAACTACACAAAAACTCTTTAATATTCCTCCATACTGCTCGTCCGCTGCAATCCAAGTGTCCTGAAGGGGTAACATCCAGAGTTTACCCGAAACGACGTCATTTAGTGCAGTTTTATAGGCTATTATTCACTCTAGTATGCTTGCCTAGAGGCGTGCTTGCGCGTTCACGCGGTTCTCCCGAGCAGCGGCGTTCACTACGGTAGCCGCGCCAGACAACGTTCAACGAGAATCGTGAAAGACACAACCCTGTGTTTATATCCTGCTGAGAGCGACACGAGCAGCACACAAACACAAGAGGGATCTGCCTGCATGTGATTTGAAACTTCAAAAGGAAAAAAGAAAAATGTCCGAGGACTTCAATGTTGAGGAATAGCACGAGTTCTTTGCTGAGCCTTTTCTCTTTGAGCCGGAGTATACAGACAAGGAACTCAGACAGACGGATGAAGCAGCCGAAGCTCGACCAGAGCCACAACCAGCGGCGGACTACAGACCTCGGGCATCGGAAACATGGTGGTGTAAATGTCAAGAATGTAAAGCTATGCCAACCGAAGAGGAGAGCCTTTGCTGTTTAGATTGGGATTTGTTGATGCCACTGCTGGAGGATTTCAATATCTCCCTTGATGAGACTGAGAGCACTGCCCAAAGTCAATGTATTACCGAAAACCCGGATTGTCCTCCATTACTGACCCGTGGGGTTCTCGACATGTTTTTCCATGTAACTAAAATCAACTGGAAAAAAAGAGGCCAAGACCAAGAGGACCAAACGGCACGCTCTCTGTAGAGTAAGTTCCATTGTACAGTATCACGTTAAACGTCTTTTTGATGCCACCCGATTTACAATATTTTTGTATTTTGTGCTGTGCCCCGTGCAAAACTATTTCTTTATTTACTTTTTCCACAGTCAGTGCAGGTTGGTGGCATACCGGGTGGTACTGGAGTGGGTCCTGAAAGGCAAGAGACTCGGCAAGGACAATAGAAAAGTTTTACCAGCCTGTGTTGTTACAAGCATCCGTGACTGCTACCATTCTCTGGATGGATTGTATACTGGATTCAACGAGGCAGAAGAGGCTTTTGAACGGATCTGAAGACAATCAATCTAAAGACATTCTCAATGACTCATTTTTATATTACCTCATAGTATTTCATCTGGGACTTTTTCCAATACATCACAAAAAAGTACTGCCACATTATGAAAAATAACAGGCATGGAAACCATGCTGCTGCACATCTATATTTTTATTAGAAATGATATCGCTAAAGAATAAAGAAAATGTGTAAAATGGAAGATATTTTACAATGTTTATTGTAATTGTTAACGTTTGTTAGTATTGTGTGGTTTGTACAATAAAACAACAGTAACCAACCACAAAACTAAGTTGCATTCACTACTCACTCCAAGGGATATCTGGGGAATCTGGGGGCCTGGGACTGACTTCAAGGGTCTAGGCCAGTTCGCTAAAGTCCCCAGGGCTAACAACCTCGTTTTCCACAGCCCTATTAAAAAGAAAGAAGTCCTCAGGTCCCTCTTGAAGATGAGTAAGGACAATGCACCTGGTCCTGATGCAGTCACCCGCGATGCAATCCTTCAATGGGATCCCGAAGGTGGGAAACTCTGTAAGTTATTTAATAGAATCTTGCTTTCTGGGAGACTCCCCGCGCGTCTCAAAAGCAGCAGAACCACCCTCATCCCAAAAACTAACATCCCAGCAAAGCTTGATGATTTGAATAACTGGAGGCCTATCACAATTGGGTCTATCCTATTGAGATCTCTATCTAACATCTTGGCCAAGCGCCTCTCAGAAGCCTGCTCCCCCCACCCAAGACAGAGAGGTTTCATAGAGGCCCCAGGGTGCGCCAAAAACCTTGTAATAATTGATGGACTCATCAGTTTATGCAAAAGGACCAAGTGCCCCCTGGCGGTCGTTTTCATTGACCTGGCTAAGGCCTTTGACACGGTTTCACACCTCCATATGCTCGAAGCTCTTAAAATCAAGGGCGTGGATGATCTTATCATCAGTTTCATTAAGAGCTCATACCAAGGATGCTACACATCCATAAACACCACTCTAGGTCCCACGAATTGTATCCCGATATTGAGAGGTGTTAAACAAGGGGACCCCCTATTCTGTTCAACATGGCAATCGATCCTCTGTTGTATAAGTTGGATGAGATGGGCATGGGATTTGAACTCGGTGAGAGCAAAATTACAGCCCTTGCCTTCGCTGACGACTTAGTGCTATTAAGCCAAAACTGGAGCGGGATGGCCACGAACCTTCCTATTGCAGATAAGTTCTGTTCCATGACAGGGCTACGAGTCAACCCTTCCAAGTGCCACAGCTTCCTGATTGACAAGAAGGGTAACAGGAAATTCTCTGTTAACGAATGTATGCCCTGGTCACTCGCCGGTGAACCTCTCCACCTCATTGGAGTAAATGAGTCCACAAGATATCTTGGAGTCCAGATTGGCCCATTAAAGGGCATCCTACGCCCTCCCCTGATATCCACTCTTGATGAAATGGCACAGAAGATCCAAAGGGCCGAGCTTAAGCCATCCCAAAGACTAATCCTACTTAAGGATTATGCAATCCCTAAGTTAGTCTATGCAGCGGACCATGGCATGGCAGGTTCCACTGTATTGGAAGAGTGTGACTGCATTATCAGGAATAAGGTCAAATCATGGCTCCACCTTGACGCCTCTACAACCGATGGCCTCATTTACTCGAGTAAAAGAGATGGCGGTCTGGGATTTCTGAAATTATCCAAGCATATCCGTGCCGTCCAGCTCAAGAGACTAATCAATCTCAGAAACTCAGACGATGCTTGCGCCAGTACTTTTGCCAAAGCTGGCATCCAAAACAGAAGAATTGAACAGCTGATCACAGTAATGACCGGTGAAAAGCGGCCCATCACCGATGATACCATCCCCATCTCGGGCAAGGAACTTTCAATCAGCGCATGGAGGGACGCTGAGTTCCTTAAGTGGCAATCCCTTAAAACTCAAGGGTTGGGCATTGAAACCTTCCGCCACGATAAGATCAGCAACGACTGGCTTAAAGGTCCTCAGGAACGTCAAATCAAGGAATCAGAGTTCATCTCTGCCCTTAAGATGAAGACTAACCTTGATAGCTACACGCCCAAGGCCAGTCGGGGAAGACGGCCCATGAACGCGACCTACTCTGTAGGTTATGCAAACACTCCCGTGAGACCTTGAGGCATATCCTAGGGAATTGCCCAAAGTTGAAGAAAAACAGAATGGCGAACCACAATAAAATCTGCGCCATTATTGCAATCGAAGCTGCTAAGCACAAATGGCTCGTCCATAGAGAAAAACATATCAGGGCCGAAAATGGACAATTGGGCGTCCCAGATCTTATTTTGATCAAGGGCCCCAAAGCAATGATTCTAGACGTCACCATCTGCTTTGAAGCCTCGAAAAGCACCCTGATGGAAGCAGATGAGAGGAAGACTAACAAATATCTTCCCTTCATTGGTGCCGTGATGAAGCTAGATTCCGCCATCAAAGAAACGCGGGTTTGCGGATTCCCGCTAGGGGCAAGGGGCAAATGGCACCGCCCCAATAATACAACTTTGAGCAAAATTTGAGTTCCCAAGCCGAGAATCACAAGAATCTCAAAACTGCTCAGCAGGAGAGCCTTACTTCACTCCATTGACACACTAAAAGTCTTTAAGAGACTGACCAGAAACTTGTAAATACCCATTTTGCTGTACATAGTTGATGGTTAATTGGAAAAAAAAAAAAAAAAAAAATTTGTGTGGGCTACCAGTAGATCCATCCTAGCCTCTTAAGCTGCTTCGCTACGGCGGTGGTTAAGCGTGGACGTTGGGCCGTTTGACATTCTGTGGAGCCCGTCAAATTCTATGGGTGCGAGAGGGAGAGAACTGGCTCCCCGTCGACATGAGACAATAAACTTCATGGAAAGGAGTCTAATCGGACGATCATGTCCAATGAATCGGCCGGTCCTCATGATTGTTCGAGATGGTATCATGGGCACAATCATGGGACACCCATATGTTACCCCCGTGCATTAGCGCCTAGCTTCAAACCCTAGGCCGTCCTCGCCCAGGCTCAGAATGTCAAGGTGAAGAAATTCAATGAAGCACGTAGTAATTATTCTTAAGCTGGCTAAACACATTCCGTCAGTCCAACTTAAAAGATAGATTAAGCTCCGTTGCTCGGACGATGTGCCAGATGCTTTGCGAACGCAACTATTCAAAATAAGAAAATTGAGCAACTAATTAAGGTTGTGACTGGTGAGACACGACCTATGGCGGGTGACTCTATTCCCATCGATGATAAGGAGCTCTCCACTAGCTCATGGAGGAACGTTGAGCTAGACAAATGGAAGTCCCTGAAAACTCAGGGCGTTGGCATTGAAGTGTTCCGCCATGACAAAATCAGCAATGACTGGCTGAAGGGCCCTCAGGCCAGAAACATCAAAGAGTCAGAATTCATCACTGCTCTTCGGATGAGAACGAACATGGTTGCCTCGCTCACAAAGTCCAAACGTGGCCAATCGGCAAAAAGTCAAGACCTACTTTGCAGACTGTGCAAGAAAGGCAAAGAAACCATGAGACACATTCTGGGAAGATGCCCCAGTCTCAAGAAAAATAGAATGGCGAGCCATAACAAAGTCTGTGCGTTACTGGCAATTGAAGCAGTCAAGCACAAATGGCTGGTGTTTAGAGAGAAACACCTCAGATCTGATGATGGGCAATTGGGCGTTCCTGACCTCATACTCATCAAGAGTCCCAGAGCCACGATTGTGGATGTCACAATCTGTCTTGAAGTCTCCAAGAGCACCCTACCTGATGCCGATGAAAGGAAATCCAAGAAGTACCTTCCATTCGTTGGTGCAGTGAAAAAGCTGGACAGCTCGATCAAGAAGGTATGTGTCTATGGATTCCCTATGGGCGCTAGAGGAAAGTGGCATCGACCAAATGGGAAAATCCTGGAGACGATCGGTTCAAGCAGATCAAGGATTGGGTGACTATCCAGACTGTTTAGTAGAAGAACCCTTCTACAAACCATTGACACACTAAGAGTCTTTGGTAGAGTGGTCAGAAGAAAGTGACCAAAGGGCATCTCTGAACCAGTATAGCCGATTTGAAGGCCCCCCTTCCACCATTGTCTGTTGTAAACAGTTCATTCATTCATTTTCTATACCCGCTTATTCCTCACTAGGGTCGCGGGGCAAGCTGGAGCCTATCCCAGCTGACTACGGGCAAAGGCAGGGACCCACCCTGGACAGCTTGCCAATCCATCGCAGGGCGCACACACCATTCACAGACCATTCACTCTCACAGTCATACCTATGGGCAATTTAGTGTTTCCAATTAACCTAACATGCATGTCTTTGGACTGTGGGAGGAAACCGGAGTTGTTGTAAATAGTTAATTTGTTGAAAAAAAAAAAAAAAAATCCTTCGGGCGGGCTACCAGTTAATCCTACGATGGTGGTTAAGCGTGGACGGTGAGCCGTTCTTCATTCAACTAAGGCGTGTCAGCTTCTATGGGTGTGAGTGGGAGAGAACTGGCTCCCTGTCGACGTGAGACAATACACCATGAAATAGAGTTGGTCAGACAACCATGTTTTATGGCGTGTCTGGCCCTCATGATTGTTCGAGAAGGAACCGTGGGCACAATCAGGAGACACCCATAAGTTACCCCCGTGCAATCGTGCCTAGCCGCTTAACCCTAGGCCATCTTCGCCCAGGCTCGGAATGTCAAAGTGAAGAAATTCAATGAAGCCCGTGGTAAACGGCGAGGAGCAACTATGACTTTCTTATGATAGCCAAATGCCTCGTCATCTAATTAGTGATGCGCATGAATGGATGAACGAGATTCCCACTGTCCCTACCTACTATCTAGCGAAACCACAGCCAAGGGAACGGGCTTGGCAGAATCAGCGGGGAAAGAAGACCCTGTTGAGACCCATTTAAAAGTCGAAGATGCCCTCGGAACCCCTCGACATCAATGCCTACCTATCCAATCTTTTCTCCCTGCAGCTCCACATGGCGTCATTGTGGATTATGTCATACTATGCAATGC
>CM056205.1:65298743-65301243 GCA_029692085.1 Gymnothorax javanicus | reverse complement strand
CACCACCCCCAAAGCCCAGACATGCATACGCATCTTTAGTTGGCAGAAAGGCTGGAGGTCGGCTTTGGGTTCTAAAAGCAAACTACCTGCCACAGTCATGATTGGGATTGTCATACCATGGTGCGGGCAACCTTGTGCTATTTGTAAGGACCACCTCGGCTCTGCTCGAGAAGCTTTGCTTCATTTCCGAAAAAAGCACAAAGCAAGAAGAACCCTTTTCATCTGCGGCAAATGCTCTCTGATTAAACCCTCCCTAGCCTCCTCCTCCAGTCATGTCAACCGATGTGGTGAAAGAAAGAAAAGAAGGATATCGGAGGGCCTCCACGGTTGCGACTTATGTCCTAAGAGCTTCCCGTCGCAAAGGGGCTTGACTTTGCACAGACGCAAAAGTCATTCCTTGTCATTCTTTAAGGCAGCCAACGAAGGCAAGGTTACCTCCAGCCCCAATGTCCAATGGACCAGAAATGAGATAGACTTCCTATCTAAACTCATCCAGGACAAAGGGGAGGGGATTGGAATCTACAAGGAAGCGAAAGGGCGCTTATCAAGATTCACAAAAAAGGAGATACTATCTAAGTGTCGCCTCTTACGGAAAGGCTCCTTGAGAAAACCGCCCCCCCCGCCCCCAGAATCCGCCTGATGGAGTTGTCATTGATGATCTTGAATTGCCACTCCCAGTTGCGCCGCCCTCAGACAGGACTAGGAAAAGTATTCTGAGGAAGCTCGAGAAAGCTATGTGGGATGACTCCCACATTATGACCAAGAGTCATCTGCTTATCAACAAATCTGTGCGGAAATTACAGATTATGCTCAGGAGGTCCACTCCTAAACTGAACCCGTGGATGAAACACCCGAGGGTGTTCAAGACCCCCCAGAAACGTGAATTCAAAGCGAAATGGCTGTATAGAATTACGCAAGAGAAATGGAGAAAATCCAGAGCGAACTTGGCCCAATGGGTTTTAGAGGGCAAAGACAACTCGATCTGTTCAATCGATATTGAGGAAGTCGAGAAGGCCTACGTGAAGATTTGGGGCGCGGAAACTGACTATAAAGGCCTTAGTCAATTTGCTAAGGTTCCCAAGGCAAATAACAAGCCCTTCTACTATCCCATAAACAGTTCCGAGGTTCTCCGTGCTCTCAGAAAAATGAAGAGCAACAGTGCTCCTGGCCCCGATGACATCACTCGAGATGTGATTTTAGAGTGGGATCCCAAATGCAAAAAGCTATGTAAGCTTTTTAATCAAATCTTATTGTCCGGGAGGCTGCCCATGTGCCTTAAGGGTAGCAGGACCACCCTTATCCCGAAATCCAACGATCCTTCCAAGCTCCAGGACTTGAACAACTGGCGGCCGATAACCACTGGATCTATCTTGCTTAGATCCCTGTCCAACATCTTGGCTAAGCGTCTAATGGAAGCCTGCTCCTCCCACCCTAGACAGAGAGGCTTCATTGAGGCGCCGGGATGCGCAGAAAACTTGGTTATTATTGATGGCCTCATCCACATGTGCAAGCGATTGAAGCGTTCCCTTGCTGTGGTTTTCATCGATTTGGCTAAAGCCTTCAATACTGTGGCGCACTCGCACATGATCGAAGCGCTTCGCCAGAAAAGTGTGGATGAACTGATAATAAAGCTCCTGTCCAGCTCCTACAGCAGCTGCCACACGGTGATTAGAACCGCCCAAGATCCCACCAAAAGAATTTTGCTCAAGAGGGGTGTGAAGCAAGGAGACCCGTTGTCCCCCATCCTTTTCAACTTGGCTATAGATCCCCTCCTATACAAACTGGACGACTCTGGCAGTGGATTTACTCACAAAGGGGAGAAAATCACTGCCCTTGGCCTTCGCCGATGATCTTGTCCTTCTTAGCCAAAGTTGGGAAGGCATGGCTATCAACCTTGCCATTACTGACAAATTCTGTTCGATGACAGGGCTAAGAATAAACCTCTCCAAATGCCATAGTTTCTTCATTGGAAAGAAGGGCAAAAGAAACTATGCTATCAATGATTGCAACCCATGGACCCTTGCAGGGGAAGCCCTACATCTCGTGGGTGTAGCTGAATCCGGGAAATATCTTGGGGTTCATATTGGCCCATTAAAGGGAATTTTACCCCCACCACTGACACCCTCATTGCACAACATGGTGGGTAAAATTCAGTAAGCGAAACTAAAACTATCTCAGAGAGCGTTGATACTCAATGAGTATGTTATTCCTAAGATGGTTTATACGGCAGATCATGGAATGGCGGGCATCTCGGTTTTGCAAGAATGTGACCGCATTATCAGGAACAAAGTGAAGCAGTGGTTACATCTTGACCCGAGCACAACGGACGGACTGCTTTACGCCAGTAGAAGAGATGGAGGATTGGGAATTATTAGAATGGCGAAACACGTTCCCATCATCCAACTCAAACGTCTGATCAAACTCCGCAATTCCCAGGATGAGTGCTCCAGAAACTTCGCGAGGGCCACCATTCAAGACAGGAAAATGGAGCAGCTTATCA
>CM056205.1:65286243-65293743 GCA_029692085.1 Gymnothorax javanicus | reverse complement strand
GGAGGGCCTGGTCACGGCCACGACCCCAGGCCCAGCGGGAGGCCCTGAGCTCGGGAGGGCGGACCAGGCTGAGGGCGGGAGGTGCCCGGGGAAGGTCCGGGAGGGAGCAGGGAGCGGGCAGAGTTTCCTGAGGGAAAGGCGGGACAAATGGAGGGCGGGGGGAGGCAGGCCAGGCAGGCAGGAGTCGCCCCATCTGGGAGTTAAACCAGGCTGCGTCTCGGGCCCTCCCCCGCGGGCAGGAAAAGGGGACGATGGTGGTAGTGCCTGCCGTGGGGAAAGCCAACGGAGAGGTCCAGACGGGCTTGGGAAGGGCTCTGCCCCGGAACCCTCCAAAAAGCATCAGCCGCTGCAGACCCCAGTTTTACTGATATAGCTTCCCCTGAGTTGTTCTCAGAGGCACCCCGGGGGGGGCTTTCCCCAAAAACCACGGGAAAGGGGTGAAACAGCTGGCTGGTCATAATGTTCTGAGGGAAGAATAAAAAGCAAACAACTGCGCTTCAAAAAGATGTCCAGCCAGAAGGAACAAAGTCCAAAACGGGTGACCACGGGAAGGAACAAAAATGACAAAGGCTTTCAGAAGGTCAAAGGCCAGGTGAGCAGGCGAATCCAGAAATGACAAAGTCCAGCTTTGGAAAATTGGGGCAAAAGACAAAGCCCAGCTTTGGAAAATTTGGCTGATCCCGCTGGGGGGTGAGCAGTTGTACTGTGCAAAAAAATTGTCTGCGGGCGACCAGTTGAGTCTTAAAGCACTGGCTGGGATTTAGGGGTGGGATTAAGGGGGCCCCTCGGTAAGGGAGAGCCTGGTGATCCACAGGAAGGGACTGGATGGGATGGGAGCCTGACCCAGGGGGGCCCCGGAAGCGGAGGGGCAGCTGAGGCCTAGGGGCTGGGGCAGGGCAGACCAGTGGCAGGGGCAGGCTGAGGGAGCCAACGGGCTGTGTCAGGGGTCGGGGGGATGGTAGGCCCCCAGGAGGAGCGGGAGAGCGGAGGGCACCCCTGGGCGGGAGAGGCTGGTCAGAGGGCGGAGGGCTGGGCTGGGCCTAAGAGGCCTCCGCCTGCCCAGCGGGAGGCCCTGAGAGCTGGGGGCGGGCGGGCTGTGCCCGGGCGCGGAGGTTCCCCGGGAGGCGCGGGAGAGCTGGCCGGTGCCCTCAAGGAGCCCTGAGCCCGGGGGCAGGCTGAGGGCTGGGCCCGGCCTAAAGGTCAGGGAGAGATAGGGAGCAGGCAGAGTTTCCTGAGGGAGGGTGGGAGAGGCAGGCAGGCAGGGAGTTCTCTGGGAGTTAAAAAGGAGACGGCGGCTTGGCAATAAGAATGACGATGGAGGTAGTGGTAGGGAAAGAGAAAGGAAAGGTCCAGGGGAGGGGAGCTTAAGGATCTAATAAAAAGCATCAGCAAACCCTAGTTTTACTGATATAGCCGGCGCCTTTCTCTGAGGCAGGGTGGCTTTACCACGGAAAGAAACAGCAGACGAGAAGCCTGGGGACAAAGAATAAAAGCAGACAACGAGCACAAAGATTCAGCCAGATGGAACAAAGAGAAAAACGGGTGCACAAGTAATTGGACAGGCCAAAAAGTCAATGGCCAGGCAGCATCCGCTAGTGCTGCCCCAGTCAGAAGGGGCCAAGATGGCGTTGGGAGTGGGTGACTGATAGTGCTGGGCGAAAAGATGCGTCTCCAGCTGAGTCTTAAAAGCGTGTGAGGCTGGCGGATTCGGGGAGGCGCTGGGGTAGGTAAGGTGTTCCACAGCACGGGACCAATGGCAGAAGTTGACCCAGCTCCGAAAGCGGACCGTCAGCGACTGGGCAACGGAGAGCAGACCAGTGACAGAGGAATTGAGGGAGGCAACGGCGCTGTGAAAATGGAGCGGGGAGCCCGGGCGGCAGGCGGAGGGCTGGGCCCGGGCCCAAAGGTCACGGCCTCCGCCCCGGCCCAGCGGGGAGGCCCTGAGAGCTGGGGCGGGGGCGGGCTGTGCCCGGGGCGCGGAGGAGGTCCCCGGGAGGCGCTTGGGAGAGCTGGGCCGGTGCCCCCCGGGTGGAGCCCTGAGCCCGGGCGGAAGGCTGAGGGCTGGGCCCGGGCCTAAAGGTCAGGGAGAGATAGGGAGCGGGCAGAGTTTCCTGAGGGAGGGTGGAGGAGGGAGGGAGGCAGGCAGGAGTTCTTCTGGGAGTTAAAAAAAAGCAGACGAAGCGCTTGGCAATAAGAATGACGATGGTGGTAGTGGTAGGGAAAGAGAAAGGAGAGGTCCAGGGGAGTGGGAAGCGAAGGATCCAATAAAAAGCATCAGCAATCCCCAGTTTTACTGATATAGCCAGCGCCTTTCTCTGAGACAGGGTGGCTTTTCCACGGAAAGAAACAGCAGACGAGAAGCCTGGGACAAAGAATAAAAAAGCAGACAACGAGCAGAAAGATTCAGCCAGATGGAACAAAGAGAAAACGGGTGCACAAGTAATTGGACAGGCCTAAAGTCAATGGCCAGGCAGCATCCGCTAGTGCTGCCCCAGTCAGAAGGGGCTAAGATGGCGTTGGGAGTGGGTGACTGATAGTGCTGGGCTAAAAGATGCGCCTCCAGCTGAGTCTTAAACCGTGTGAGGCTGGGCAGATTCGGGAGGCGCTGGGGTAGGTAAGGTGTTCCACAGCACGGGACCAATGGCAGAGTTGACCCAGCTCCGAAAAGACGGACTGCCGCACGGGCACCGGAGAGCAGACCAGTGTCAGAGGAACTGAGGAGCCAACGGGCGCGTGAAAAATGGAGCGGTGAGCCCGGGCGGCAGGCGGAGGGCTGGGCCCGGGCCCAAGGTCACGGGCCTCCCCCTGCCCAGCGGGGAGGCCCTGAGAGCTGGGAGGGGCGGGCTGTGCCCGGGCCTGGAGGAGGTCCCCGGGAGGCGCTGGAGAGCTGGCCGGGGTCCCCTGGCGGAGCCCTGAGCCCGGGCGGCAGGCTGGGGCCTGGGCCCAGGCCTAAAGGTCACGGGCTTCCACCCCGGCCCAGCGCGGGGCCCTGAGAGCTCGGGAGGGGGGCGGGCTGTGCCCGGGCCTGGAGGAGGTCCGGGAGGAGGGGGAGAGCTGGGCCGGGCCCCTCGGGCGGAGCCCTGAGCCCTGGCGGCAGGCTGGGGGCTGGGCCCAGGCCTAAAGGTCAGGGACAGATAGGGGAGCGGGCAGAGTTTCCTGGAGGGAGGGATGAAGGGTGGGAGGGAGGAGGCAGGCAGGCAGGCAGGGAGTTCCTCTGGGAGTTAAAAAAAGGAGACGAAGCGCTTTGGCAATAGGAATGACGATGGTGGTAGTGCTAGGGAAAGAGAAAGGAGAGGTCCAGGGGGGGGAAGCCGAAAGGATCCAATAGAAAAGCATCAGCAATCCCCAGTTTTACTGATATAGCCGGGCGCCTTTCTCAGAGGCAGGGTGGCTTTTTACCACGGAAAGAAACAGCAGACGAGAAGCCTGTAAAAAGAATAAAAAAAAGCAGATAACGAGCACAAAGATTCAGTCAGATGGAACAAAGAGAAAAACGGGTGCACAAGTAATTGGACAGGCCTAAAAAGGTCAGGCGGTAGTGCTCCCCCCCAGAAGGGGCCCAGCGTTGGGCCCTGACTGAGCTGGGGAGGCCTCAGCTGAGCTTATAGCGCAGAGGCTGGCGGATTCGGGAGGCGCTGGGGGGAAGGTGTTCAGCTCGGGACCAAGGCCCGACCCCCCGAAAGCGGAGCGTGGGCGGAAGCAGACCAGTGTCAAGGAACTGAGGGAGCCAACGGGCGTGCCAAAATGCCAATGAGCCCGGGCGCCTGGGCGTGGAGGGCTGGGCCGGCCTAAGAGGTCACGGCCTCCGCCTGCCCAGCGGGAGGCCCTGAGAGCTGGGGCTGGGGCGGGCTGTGCCCGGGCGCTGAGGAGGTGCCGGGGAACGACCCGGGAGCAGGCCTGACCCCAAAAAAAGCGGGCGGAATGGGAAGGCGGTGGCCAAAAGTAATCAGACGGGGCCGGTTCCTTCTGCGGGCTGCCCCTGGCCTCTGCAGCACGCAGCCCGCCCAGGGGCCTCTTCCCGTCCGGCCCATCCCTCCGAGACGCCCGGGCTGGGCGACTGGCCCGCCTGGGCGGGCAGGCCAGGGGCCGAACGCTGTTCAGGCCGGGCATGAGCCACGCCCGCCAGCGCCCGAAGTGCAGACGGGGTCGGGTAAAAGGGCTCTCTCCCGCCTTTGCAACCTCCAAACCTGTCTCCGTAGCTTCGCTGCAGGGCCGAGTTATTAGCCAAAAGCTTTCCGCCCCGGAGTTTTGGCCCCGCCCGCCGCCCAGCCACCTCGGTGGGGGCTTCCCTCTCCCGGTGACCCCCAAAAGTCTCCCTGCGGGCCAGGCTCGGGGTGGCGGGAAAGGTGAACCGGCCTCACCCTTTTTCAGCTGGCTGGTCGTAATGTTCTGGAGGGAAGCCAATTTAAAAGCGCGATTTTTTTTTTTTTTTTGGCGTTCCTGCCGCGGTTGATCGCCGCGCTGCAGAAAAATGACTAAGTCTCGCTCTTCAGATATTCGCAAAGTCCAACGCGGGTTACCAGTGTTATTAATCTAATAAATGACAAAGTCCAACTTTCAGAAAAAATTCGGCAAAAAGTCCCGTTGCGGGCGACCAGACGCGCGCCCGAAATAAAAAAGTGACAAAGACCAGCTTTAGAAAATTCGGCGAAGTCCCGCTATGGTGACCAGTCGCCTGCCTGAACAAAAAAATGGCAAAGTCCAACTTTCATAAAATCGCCAAGTCCAACGCGGGCGCACCAGTTGCGACTGGGAAAAACGTCTAAGTCCCACCACGGGTGCCCAGTTTGAGCAGTGGGCAACCAGTTGCATTTGAAAAAATTGACACTCGCCCTGCAAACGCGTTTTCCTTACAATGGAAGTCAATGGGAGTGGGGGGTTGAGGTATCAGAAAAAAGGTACCGGCGGATTTCTGAGAGAGTGCCCTTCCCGCACGAGGGGGCATTTCGGGCGCCTCCCCCACCGGTTCCGTCCAGCCCCGGGTTTCAAGGGAGGTAGGAGGTGCCGGGACTTGGGCGGCTTCCGGGCGGGCTCCTGGTGCCACCTCACGCCCGCCTCACCACCACTGGCGCACAAACCTGACACAGATTGGAGATGAGTCTCACCTGGCAGGGGTTTTCCTTCGCGCCTGTCCTGGGCTTATGGAGCGGTTCCTTGGTCAGCTTGGGGCGCTTCCGACCGGGCGGGCGACGGACTTTTACTGGCTCAAGACGACCTCTACCCCGCCGCGGGGCGTGGGGGGTCTGCGCTGGTTCCCATGGGGCTGTTCACGCCTGCCCGCGCCACAGAAACCGAGCGAGACCGAGACGTCTGAAACAACCCCCTGCGAGCGGTCCGAGCAGAGCCTGGCCAAGGCCCCGAGCTAGGCAGGAGCCGGGAGGCGCCTCTCCTAGCCTGACCCCTGACCCGGGACGGGACTCCCCGACCCCGGCAGAGGCGCTTTTGCCCTGCCCAGCGATCAACAGCCCTCCACCCACTTGTCTCTCCTCGCAGCCCCGAAGCTGGGAGGCCCTCCCGAGAGGGGGTGGCGCCCGCCTCCGCTGCCAAGGAAGGAGGCAGGCCAAACCCCCGCCCAGGGGCGGGAGCGTTGCTGCCACCCAGCCCCAGCGCACGGGTCAGGCTACCTGGTTGATCCCGCCAGTAGCATATGCGTTGTCTCAAAGATTAAGCCATGCATGTCTAAGTACACACGGCCGGGCCAGCAAAACCGCGACGACTCATTAAATCAGTTATGGTTCTTGATCGCCTTCAACGTTACTTGATAGCTAACTGTGGCAATTTCAGAGCTACATGCAAACGAGCGCTGACTCGCGATGCGCATTTATCAGACCCAAAAACCCATCCGCGGCCTCCGCCCGCCGCTTTGGTGACTCTTAGATAACCCGGCCGATCGCGACGCCCGTATGCACGCCTCATTCGGTCGTCTGCCCTATCAACTTCGGCGGTACTTTCTGGCGCTACCATGGTGACCACGGGTAACGGGAATCAGGGTTCGATTCCGGAGAGGGAGCCTGAGAAACGGCTACTACGGTCTGGGCGAAGGCAGCAGGCGCCAAGAATTACCTAATTCTCACTCGGGAGTGTAGTGACGAATAATACAGGACTCTTTTCGAGGCCCTGTAATTGGAATGAGTACACTTTAACTTTTTAACGAGATCCATTGAGGGCAAGTCTGTTGCAGCAGCCGCCGTAATTCCAGCTCCAATAGCGATATTAAAGTTGCTGCAGTTAAAAAGCTCCGGGAGGCTGGATCTTTGGGATCAGCTGGCGGTCCGCCGGGCGAGGCGGAAGCACCGCCTCTGTCCCAGCCCCTGCCTCGGGCGCCTCGATGCTCTATACGATCCTGGGTCCAAGCATTTTGAAAAAATTAGAGGTTCAAAGTGAGGCCCGGTCAGCCTGAATACTGTGAGCTTAGAATAATGGAATAGGACTCGGGTTCTATTTCAGGTTTTAACTGGGGCCATGATTAAGAGGGATTTGCCGGGGCATTCAGACAGTCAGCTTAGAGGTGAAATTTTGACCGGGCGCAAGACGGACGGAAGCGAAGTATTTGCTAAGAATGTTTATTAATCAAGAATCTAAAGTCGGAGGTCTGGCACGCATCAGATACCGGCTGAGTTCAAGCAAACTGATGCTAACTAGCCATCCGCCATGTTATTCCCATGACCCGCTGGCAGCGTCCGGGAAACCAAAGTCTGGGTTCCGGGGAGTATGGTTGCAAAGCTGAAACTTAAAGGAATTGACGGAAGGGCACCACTAGGAGTGGAGCCTGCGTTTAATTTTGACTCCAACACGGGAAACTCACCCGCCCGACACGGAAAGGATTGACAGATTGATAGTTTCTTCTCGATTCTGTGGGTGGTGGTGCATGGCCGTTTAGTTGCGAGCGATTTGCTTCCGGTTAATTCCCGATAATCTAATTTGACTCCGCATGTTATTCAGTTACGACAGTCTCTCGAGCGGTCAGCGCCCAACTTTAGAGGGACAAGTGGCGATAGCCACACGGTAGAGAGATTGAGCAATAACAGGTCTGTGATGCCCTTAGATGTCCGGGCTGCACGCTGCCATTCGAGTGGATCAGCGGTGTTTACCTTCGCCGACAGGCGCGTAACCCGCTGAACCCCACTCGTGATAGGGATCGTGGGGATTGGTAATTATTTCCTATGAACGAATTCCCAGTAAGCGCGGGTCATACCGCGCGCTGATTAAGTCCCTGCCCAGGCCAGCACCACTGGCCGCCAGCCATCATTGATGGTCAAGAGGTCCTCGGATCGGCCCTGCCGGGTCGGTTCACGGTTCTGGCGGAGCGCCGAGAAGACGATCAAACTTTGACTATCTAGAGGAAGTAAAAGTCAGAATAAGGCTCTGAGGGTGAACCTGGCGGAAGGATCATTAACGTCTGGCTCTCACAGCGGGAAGGTACCCCCGAGGGCGACGAATCCTGGTCTGCTGGGCGGCTGCTGCAGGCCCTAAACTTTTCTCCCGAGGCAGAGAGAGTGA
>CM056205.1:65271243-65281243 GCA_029692085.1 Gymnothorax javanicus | reverse complement strand
ACACACACACACACACACAAAAAACAAAAACATATGTAATACAGAGATACGTAGCAGGGAGTATTTGGAGATAAAGTTTGTGTCAGTTAATAGGTGTGCAGGAAACTGCATTGGGTTGTCTGTGCAGCTGAAATCTACCATGTTGACAAGTACAAAGAAATGCTTGTCAGCAGGCTGGGCCGCAGTCATGTACAAAAAAATATACAAAATGTATTTATTGTGCACTCTGGGTGTAATCTGTGTTTCACCCACCGGAGGGCAGTGTGTGGCCAGAATTTGATCAAAGTTTTGAAAGACACCCATCCCCCTCACTCCCCCTCACAGATCCTTAGTGCAGGCGAGGAGTTTGGGGGGAGGGGAAGGGTGTTGCAGGTATTCCTTTAAGAATTCATTTAAGATGAGAATTCCTTCATGTGAAACCAAATTTTGGGCACACATTGGGCACACATTTGCCTGTGATTTTCTGTTGAGCTCTGGCTTTTTTGGGTGATTTCAAATTATTTTGAGTGAGTCCTTGAAAATACACACACACAAAACAAAAACATACGTAATACAGAGATATGTAGCAGGGAGTATTTGGAGATAAAGTTTGTGTCAGTTAATAGGTGAGCTGCATTGGGTTGTCTGTGCAGCTGAAATCTACCATGCTGACAAGTATAAAGAAGTGGGTAACACTTTACAATAGCCATCATTTATAAATGGTAAGTAGACCATCTAAAAATGTTTAACAGATAGTTTCTTAATGTTTAATCATCATTTATAAACAGCATAAATGGTAAATAGACCATTTATAAATAGTCTATTTACCAAATACTGGTTATTCTAAACTGTTACCAAGAAGTGTTTGTCAGCAGGCTGTACCACAGCCATGTGCAAAAATATACAAAATGTATTTATTGTGTACTATGGGAGTAATCTGTGTCTCACCCACCGGGGGACAGTGTGTGGCCAGAATTTGATCAAAGTTTTGGAAGATACCCATCCCCCTCACATTCCTTAGTGATGGGTCTGGGGGAAAGGGTGCAGGTATTCCTTTTGTGTGGGTGAGAAGTGTGAATGGGAGTTTCTCAAACCTGCTGTAGAAGCCGTTCAGGTGGTTTGTTTTAATACATTTCAAACACAAAATAAAGACAGAACAAAATCAACTTTTATATGAAAACATTTTTTATTTTGTACAACACTTGGTATGAATGTCCAAAAAATAAGGGCACACTTAATACTGTACATGACAGGCAAGCGATAGGGCACATTGTACTGATCCAACGCCCGGACTGGGCAGGGGCTCATCACAGACTGTACCCTAACTCTCAAGCCACTGCAGTTCAAGTCCTTCTCCCTTAAAAGACTACCTACACTGAAAAAAAATGGAGTGCCGTTCCTTTAAAGAAAAGCTAGGAAAGTTTTTTTTTCACACAGAAAGTGCTTGTAATCCTTACTCAGGATATTAAGGAACACTTATTAGAATCACTTATCACACACTTAAACCACTGTGGGAACAAAAGAGACAAATACTTGACTGTAAAGCATTGTAAGCAGTAGAAAATTAGTATCATACTAAAACATAAGTGGTGAGCATATTTGGCTGCTAAAGAACTTACAGCTTCCTCTTCCTGGGTCAGGGCAAATGAGGCCACCTGCATAGTGGCCGTTTTGTGTTGGCTGACGCCAATCACCACTCTTGCGTTGGATGGCTTTCTGTTCACCCACTCTGTTGCCTGGAAAAGAATGGAAGAGGGGAAATGTATAATGAATTAATATCCAAAAAGACATTACAGCACATGCAAGGGGACAAATTCCTTCAAGCTGTTACTGAGTGGAACTTTGACAGTGTTGTTAAATTATGTGCCCTCTCACCCTCCCCCCCACCAACAGAGGAGCAGAGTAAAGCAGTTATGAAGCTGTAACCTTCCCCTCCCCCACTCAGCCAAATTCAAATTCAGCTTCCCCTCCACCAACAAAGAGGTGCCTTTTTTGTGAGTGTATATTGTCAAAGATTTGCTTAAAATAATTTGAAATCACCCAAAAATGTCAGAGGTCAGCAGACAACCAAAGCCTCAATGTGTGGCTGACAGAAATTTTATCTCCAAATACTCACTGTGACTTTTATCTGTATTACAGATGATGGCATATGACATGACACACTTAATACTGGAAATGACAGGCAAGCGATAGGGCACATTGTACTGATCCAACGCCCGGACTGGGCAGGGGCTCCGCACAGACTGTACCCTAACTCCCAAGCCACTCCAGTTCAAGTCCTTCTCCCTTAAAAGACTACCTACACTGAAAAAAATTTGGACTGCCATTACTTAAAAAAAAGCTAGGAAAGTTTTTTTTTTTCACACAGAAAGTGCTTGTAATCTTTACTCAGGAAATTAAGATACTTAAGTAATGGCACTCCAAATTTTTTTCAGTGTATTACAGATGATGGCATATGAAATGACACAATTAACAGTGTAAATGACAGGCCAGCGATAGGGCACATTGTACTGATCCAACGCCCGGACTGGGCAGGGGCTCAGCACAGACTGTACCCTTACTTAAAAAAAAAAAAACTTAAAAAATTACTTTAAAAAAAAGCTAGGGAAAAAAAAAAGCTAAGAAAGTTTTTTTTTTTCACACAGAAAGTGCTTGTAATCTTTACTCAGGATATTAAGTAACATTTACTTACTAGAATCACTTAATTTTATGAAAAATACTCAAGAAAAATCTCACTTGCAATACTCCTCTGAGTGAAATTTACTATTTATAGGTGAGTATTGCAAGTGAGATTTAATTGAGTATTTTTCATAAAAGTAAGTGATTCTAGTAAGTTAATTGTTACTTTCTATCCTGAATATAGATTACAAGCACTTTCTGTAGGAATGGTTTTCACACAATATATTGACCCTGTGGTCAAATGCTAATTCAGGGGTCCTTCTGCCCAGAGAGGCAAGCAATAGGGCACATTGTACTGATCCAACGCCCGGACTGGGCAGGGGCTCAGCACAGACTGTACCCTAAGTCTCAAGCCACTCCAGTTCAAGTCCTTCTCCCCTAAAGGACTTCCTATTGACCCCGTAATTAAAAAATAATTCTTCATCCACTGCAATGTCTCTCATGGCTTTGAAGAGGATGACATCCTTGTCCTCCCCGTTCTCCATGAGCACACAGTGCAGTGGCTTGAGATTGGGAAGTTTTTTTGAGTGATTTAT
The DNA here is from genome assembly GCA_029692085.1 of Gymnothorax javanicus. Lineage (NCBI taxonomy): Eukaryota > Metazoa > Chordata > Actinopteri > Anguilliformes > Muraenidae > Gymnothorax > Gymnothorax javanicus. The sequence continues at coordinate 65,278,049 of CM056205.1, read as the reverse complement.
TCTCCTTCCGAATGTCTCCCGATTTGGGTGGCACTCGCAAGGAAAACTCTCGGCGTCTATGCAGAGGTCCTTCTGCCCAGCCTTAAAAAAGAAAAGGTAGGTCGGCTGGATGTTCGGATCCTGCATTTTTGCTCGCCCCTCAGCAGCTGTGATCACCTTCCCGTGGTAATCACATACAATGTCTCCTTTTGAAAATGGCTGGGCTGCGACCACACCTGTAAACAAGAGAACATGACATCATGAGTTAGATCAAAACAATGATACATAAAAGTTAATAATTACAGTTTGGCAAAGTTTGAATGAAATCTTTCTTCACTTTGACATTCAGAGCACTGAGCAGAAACTGAGAGGAAAATGAAAGGTTTTCTTACCCAGCCGTTTGTCACCCTGGAAGTCCTTGATCACCAGCCCTTTCCACTTCTGGTGAGACACACACCTAATAATTTTAGGGTCTGTCTCAATGGTGAACTTGGGGGCTGGTGTCCACAGCTCCACAATGTCGTCAGCCTTCGGACAGTTGACCGTCCACCCCTCCTTTTCCACAAGCCTCTGCACCTTCCCCACCACTGGCTTCCTGGCATTGAAGTGTGCTGAAAAAAAGAACAGAAAAACTTTCAGTCATGCGAGTCATTTGCCACAGTAAATAAATTGCACTGTTTGAGTGACTTATTGATTTGATTATCAATGGTGCATTAGTGTATTGGGGTTAGGAGTACTTACACAGCAGATATTGCTGCCTCTCTGCATACTGACAAGCTCGCCACCTGTCATAATGCATGCGGTCCTCAGGAAACCCTGCCTCCACCCTCGCCTTTTTTTGGATGGAGGCTGGCCGTCCTTGGTGACAGGGAATATCCTGACAAAGTCAGTAAAGTCCGTCCCTGCGGGCTTGTTAGCTTGATCAGGGGGGGTCTGGTCACTGTCCGGGGACTGGTTTGGTGGAGAGAGGCTGTAAAATAAAGGAAAATAAGGGTTAAAATATTACAACTTGGTAAGCAAGCGTCAAATGTGATTGTGATGCATGGTTGCCTTGTGAAATGAAATAATGAGGAAACTTACCCCCCCAGGGTGTCCAGCAGTGTGGCCGTGCTGACGATGGATGCATCCACCCGCATTCTGTAGTGCTGCTCAGCCACAGAAGCAGAATGGGCCAGATAGTGGCTAACGTTCTCCTTCTGAGTCTCAGTAAAGAGCAACGCTGCCTCCGTCTCCACCGCCCTTCGCACCTCCTGACTAGTGGCTGGTTCGATGTGGTAGCTGCAGGAAGAAAAAGTAACATGAAATGTTAATTGTGATATGATTGCGTTTGACACACTGTAAAAAATAATACTTATTTAACAATTTTTCCACGTAAATTTTACAATTTTTTCTCATTATTTTCTTAAAGCAGTTTTTCTCCAGTAAGTGTAGCATTCTTTTCCATATTTCAATCTGACAGGAAACTTGTATTAAAATTACATGAATAAACAGTTAATTTAAAATATGTCACATACTTCAAGAAAACAGGGTTTTTTCTGATACACTTTAGTTTTTAACAGTGTAGTAGAGTAACGTAAAACATTTAAACATCAGCGCATGGATTTATGTAGGTACTCACATTTTGTGAAGCCGGGCAATGTCATTGGTGACACTGTGAATGGGGTTGCCACTCGAGGAAATGAAAAATTTATCACTGTAGCTGCTGAGGTATCCCGGACGGATGTATTCATAGTATGCTTGAAACCACTGTGGGAACAAAAGAGACAATTACTTAACTGTAAAACATTGTAAGCAGTAGAAAATTAGTATCATACTAAAACATAAGTGGTGAGCATATTTGGCTGCTAAAGAACTTACAGCTTCCTCTTCCTGGGTCAGGGCAAATGAGGCCACCTGCATAGTGGCCGTTTTGTGTTGGCTGACGCCAATCACCACTCTTGCGTTGTATGGCTTCCTGTTCACCCACTCTGTTGCCTGGAAAAGAATGGAAGAGGGGAAATGTATTAATGAATTAATTTCCAAAAAGACATTACAGCACATGCAAGGGGACAAATTCCTTCAAGCTGTTACTGAGTGGAACTTTGACAGTGTTGTTAAATTATGTGCCCTCTCACCCTCCCCCCACCAACAGAGGAGCAGAGTAAAAAGCAGTTGTGAAGCTGTAACCTTCCCTCCCCCACTCAGCCAAATTCAAATTCAGCTTCCCCTCCACCAACAAAGAGGTGCCTTTCACTCTAATCTCACACCTCTGTGATCAAGCAAAAATACAAGCAAAAGTAAGATAAAAAATAAGGATAAATGTGTATATTGTCAAGGATTAGCTGCCTAGGAAAATTTGTTTCCTAGCATGTGACTTTCAGCACATGCTAGGAAACAAATTTCTTCAAGCTGTTAAAATAGATGCACTCACAGTCATGCCTTCCACGGCTCCTGGGCGCTGAAAATGTTTCAGAACCAGAACCGCTTCGCAGTAGTAGCGGTATATGGTCTTCTCCATTTCAGACACCGCAATGGCATTGATGAACTTCCCAAACGTAGAGAGCATGTCAGCCTGTGCCACCCTCAAAATCTCCTGGCAGTCTTTCACACTCCGTGTGCCCTCCATCAGTCGATTATATCTAGATTTGAAAAAAAAAACAAACAAACAAAAAAAATGACAGGTTATTAAAAACACCACACGCAGGGTTGTAGTAATAAACAGATATAGGACAATACACAATGCATAGCAAAGGCAAAGATTTACCTTGTTTTGCACCGTCCCTCGAATGAGTCTTTGAGACAGGCTTCTTCATGGTCTGCAAAAACTCCTTGAAGGCCTGGAGGTTATCACGGAGGTCCTTGTCCGTGGTCGTCAAATCCAGCCTGGTTTTCAGGTAGTCGACAAACCTGATCATGTTCTTGATGTAATTGATGATGGTGGCAGCAGTCATTTCCGTCTGGCGCAGGCTGCTGATGTACTCCCGGGTTTGTTGGCTCCTACTCAAGAAGTCCATGGTTGGTTCATCCCCGGTCGGCTGCAGGTACCGCAGAGGAAACGTGACACGTTTGTCGACCTTTGAATAGAGATGATGGGAAAGAAATGTTAACATTAGCATCATACAAAGAAACTAGATGTGTGTAACGGTACTGCAGTTGGTGCACTGAAAAAAATTGGAATGAAATTAAAAAAAAAGGAAAAAAGCTAGGAAAGTTTTTCACACAGAAAGTGCTTGTAATCTTTACTCAGGATATTACCTATAAATAATAAATTTCACTCAGATCACTTATTTTTATGAAAATTACTTGAGTATTTTCTCATAAAAACAACTGACCTATAAATAAATTTTACTTAGATAATATTGAGTAAAGATTACCAGCACTTTCTGGGCGGAAAAAAAACTTTCCTACTTTTTTTTTTTAAGTAATGGCCTCCATTTTTTTTTTTCAGTGTGCTAAAAAAAAAATCATTTATAAAGACATTTTACCTCCTGTTGGCAGTTGGGGACACCCAGGGTCTCACTGAGGTATTTTTTAAAGTCAACGAGGATCACAGCGTCCTCGTGGAATTTCTCATAGAGACCAGCGTCCCTCATCTTAGACCGTACAGAGGTGGTCGCGGTGGGAAGAGCTCTGTAAAACAATGAAAAAAAGAAAGAAAAAAGATTAAAAATGACATTATAATAAGAGCATTGTTCAAACTCGAATCAAAATCAACTTGGAAATATCACATGTGCTTTAATGTGCTTACTTTTTCCAGGAAGGATCTCTGGTCCCGTCATCCTGATCCGAGGAGGAGGAAGGAGTGTCATTGGGCGGGGACCCCTGTGGGCACACAGAGGCAGAGCTGGAGGTGGCAGGAGCAGTGGGAGCAGCATCGGTGGCAGCAGAGGTGGTCGCAGCAGGGGCGGTGGCAGCAGGGGTGGTGGCAGCAGAGGTGGTGGCAGCAGGGGTGGTGGCAGCGGCAGCAGAGGTGTTACCGGTGATGTCAGGCTCGGAGTCAAGGACCATGTCTGACTCGTGGGGCTTATTGAGAACGAAGAAGCCACGCTGGATGAGCTTCCTCACCAAAGCAATACGACAGGGCCGGTGGGGTATGTCGTTGACCAGATCATTGTAATCCCAGGTCCGGCTGTACCGGATCCATTGCTTGGCTGATGCCTTTGCCTTCTGCACCTCCACTGCTATTTCTTCTGGCGTGCTGTTCTTCATACACACCCTCGCCAGATGGACTGAAAGTTTGTCCTGTGGCTTGTGGCACCGTAAGCAGTGCACGTAGTTGCGTTCAGGGATACTAAAAGATAATGACAAAAACATGGTCAAGTCATGTGTTATATATGGGTCATTCCGTGTCAAATCAACCGAAGGCTGTTGCTCAACCGACTAAAAAAATTTCCAAAATATTTGTTTGTGTAGACAGTCATGAAAAAAGCATATCCTGAAAATTTCCCGCAAATCGGTTGCAAAATGACATTTTTGCATTTTTGTAAATTTTGAGGGCTCATTTCTTATCAAATACAAATCCCACTATCCCATAGAACAGGTAATGTAATAGGAAGCTTTCTTAAGGCAGCATTTCTTCAAATCAAAACAAAACAAATCCCTCAAAATGACATTCTGTATTCTCTGTGTACCAGAAAACTACCCCAAGAAATTACAGGGCTCTGGGTATTACATTTACAGAGATATTGATCCCTAAACTTGGCCAATAGTGTGGCGAAAATAGTAAAAAATGCAAATTTTGGCAATTTTAGGAAGTCATAACTCCACAAAACAACATTCGAAAAGCTTCATATTACAGAAACCTGTTCTATTGGATAGTCTCATTAGTTTATTATCATTACAGGCTGGTGGGATATGTATTTGATAAGAAATGGACCCTCAAAAATGACAAAAATGCAAAAATGCCAACAACTTTCTTAAAAATTGGATGATTTGACAGGGAATGACTCATATAGCAATAATTATTCAAGATGCAAAGAGCAACACAACACACAAAGTTTTTAAGTGCTTCAGTGTATAGAAAATGTTTGTGTAACAAACAAAACCCTTACCTACTGAATATCTCCAAATATCAAAGATAGTAAGCAAAAAAAAGGTCAAACTATTTGATGTACCGATAAAATACCAGCCAATTCCAACTCGTAAATTCAGAATGCAGAAATAATTCACTGAAGGAAACACCAATAACTCAAGCAAATAAAATTAAGGAACACAAAAGCTTACCTCTTCTGAGCTTGTTCAGCCATTGTAGAATGGAAGGAGAAAAAGAGCAAAAGAGCCAAAAATCCAGGCAAAAACTTTGATGCAGTGATGCAGCAGATCCGTCTTGTCGAAACAAAACAGTGGAAGTGCATTGGATTTACCTCAAATATTTATACTAGTTTCTGCTCATGAGGGTGGGCCACACCCCCCCTATTGTAATGTTACTACGATACCTATCAACCAGCCAACCAGGAGGCAGCACAAGATGGAGAGAGAGAACATGAAACTAGCCAGACAATACAGTGTGAATTGCTAGAATGTGTGAATTGTCCAGGGGAAGCTCTGCATGGCAATTATGTAAATGTTTTTGGTAATGAGGGTTTCAGCACTGTTGGTGCCCATGTCAGAAGTAAACATGAAAACAGAAAGCTTTTTACACACCTAAAAAGATATAGAAACTAAATTGTAAAATAATCTTAAACTATACAAAGTCATTCATGCATCAAATATGTTCACATTTTTCACTCTGATATTTCTCAGCCGAAGTGATATTTACTAGAGTATTTTTCATCTTAAATTAATCCATATATTTTTAATAATCAGCAATGAGACAAAACAACGCACACTTCAACTATACAAAGTCATGTTGATATTGTTGATATTTCGGGATATTGCACCACCAGTGGTGAAATTCCCCACATCTCACATCTTGTGAAAATGAAGGGTCAGCTTTTGCAAACCTATTTACTGACACAAACTTTATCTCCAAATACTCACTGCTACTTATCTCTGTATTACATGTTTTTTTTTTTTTTTTTTTGTGTGTGTGTGTGTGTGTGTGTGTGTATTTTTTTAAGGACTTGCTCAAAATAATTTGAAATCACCCAAAAAGGCCAATGAATTTTCTCGTGAATTCTCATTTTAAATGAATCCTTATGTTTCTAATAATCAGCACAGAGACAAAACCATGCACACTTCAACTATACAACATTATCCATACATCATATGTTCACATCTTTACTCTGATATTTCTCAGCCAATGTTGATATTTCGGGATATTGCACCACCAGTGGTGAAATTCCCCACATCTCACATGTGAGATGTGGGGAATTTCACCACTGGTGGAACAATATCCCGAAATATCAACATTGGAATGACATTTACTTAAAAAAAGCTAGGAAAGTTTTTTCACACAGAAAGTGCTTGTAATCTTTACTCAGGATATTAGTAACATTTACTTACAAGAATCACTTATTTTTATGAAAAATACTCAAGTAATCTCACTTGCAATACTCACCTAAAAGTAGTACATTTCACTCAGATGAGTATTGAAAGTGAGATTTACTTGAGTATTTTTCATAAAAATAAGTTATTCTTTTAAGTAAATGTTACTCAATAATATTCTGAGTAAAGATTACAAGCACTTTCAGAAAGAAAAAAAACTTTCCTAGCTTTTTTTAAAGTAATGGCACTCCAAATTTTTTTCAGTGAAGTCATGTTGATATTTCGGGACATTGTTCCACCAGTGGTGATTTTCCCCACATCTCACAATTTTAGCCAGACAATACTGTGTCAATTGCTAGAATGTCTGAATCGTCCAGGGGTCACTCTGCATGGCAATTATGTATATGTTTTGCTAATGGGGG
>CM056205.1:65238743-65263743 GCA_029692085.1 Gymnothorax javanicus | reverse complement strand
GAATCCTTATGTTTCTAATAATCAGCACAGAGACAAAACCATGCACACTTCAACTATACAACATTATCCATACATCATATGTGTTCACATCTTTAACTCTGATATTTCTCAGCCAATGTTGAGATTTCGGGATATTGCACCACCAGTGGTGAAATTCCCCACATCTCACATGTGAGATGTGGGGAATTTCACCACTGATCACAAACAATATCCAAATAAATATCAACATTGAATGACATTTACTGGTGGAACAATATCCCGAAATATCAACTTGGAAACATTTAAAAAGCTGTTTTGTTTTTTCACACAAGTGCTTGTAATCTTTACTCAGGATATTAGTAACATTTACTACAAGAATCACTTATTTTTATGAAAAATTTTTTATTAATCTCACTTGCAATACTCATCTAAAAGTAGTACATTTCTGACACAAACTCAAATGAGTATAGCATGTGATATTTACTAGAGTATTTTTCATAAATTGTGAATCTTTTATTTAAAATGTGTTCACATTTTTCACTCTGCAATGAGACAAAAGGAAAGACACCACAGTGGTTCAACTAAACATTACATTTTGTGAAAAGAAAAAATCCATCCATCATTTATTTTAAACAAATTTCACTCCAAATTTTTTCAGTGAAGTCATGTTGATATTTGGGACATTGTTCCACCAGTGGTGAAATTCCCACATCTCAATTTTTGAAGGGTACTTTTTAAAATTATTTACTGAATGTCTGAATCGTCCAAGGGACACTCTGCATTATCTGCAATTATGTTTTTTTTTTTTAATGGGGCTTGTGTGTGTTGATGCCCTTGTCAAAAGTAAACAGCAAGTGCTTGTAATCTTTACTCAGGATAATATGAAACAGAAAGCTTTTACACACCTATAAAGACATAGAAACTAAATTTTAAAATAATCTTAAATCTTAAATGAACAATGTCTAATAATCAGCACAGAGACAAAACCATGCACACTTCAACTATACAACATTATCCATACATCATATGTTCATATCTTTATTCTGATATTTCTCAGGCAATGTTGATATTTCGGGATATTGCACCACCAGTGGTGAAATTCCCCACATCTCACATTTTGTGAAAATGAAGGGTCAGCTTTTGTAAACCTATTTACTGACACAAACTTTATCTCCAAATACTCACTGCTACGTATCTCTGTATTACATGTTTTTTTTTTTTTTTGTGTGTGTGTGTGTGTGTGTGTGTATTTTTTTAAGAACTTGCTCAAAATAATTTGAAATCACCCAAAAAGGCCAATGAATTTTCTAGTTAATTCCAATCTTAAATGAATCCTTATGTTTCTAATAATCAGCACAGAGACAAAACCATGCACACTTCAACTATACAACATTATCCATACATCATATGTGTTCACATCTTTAACTCTGATATTTCTCAGCCAATGTTGATATTTCGGGATATTGCACCACCAGTGGTGAAATTCCCCACATCTCACATGTGAGATGAAGGGTCAATTTGTAAACCATTTACTGGAACAATATCCCGAAATATCAAATGTTTTTTTTTTTTTGGAATGACATTTTTTTACTTAAAAAAAGCTAGGAAAGATTTTTTCACACTTAAAGAAAGTGTTTCTAATAATAATCTTTACTATCAGGATATTAGTAACATTTACTTACAAGAATCACTTATTTTTATGAAAAATACTCAAGTAATCTCACTTGCAATACTCACCTAAAAGTAGTACATTTCACTCAGATGAGTATTGAAAGTGAGATTTACTTGAGTATTTTTCATAAAAATAAGTTATTCTTTTAAGTAAATGTTACTCAATAATATTCTGAGTAAAGATTACAAGCACTTTCAGAAAGAAAAAAAGCTTTCCTAGCTTTTTTTAAAGTAATGGCACTCCAAATTTTTTTCAGTGAAGTCATGTTGATATTTCGGGACATTGTTCCACCAGTGGTGAAATTCCCCACATCTCACAATTTTAGCCAGACAATACTGTGTCAATTGCTAGAATGTCTGAATCGTCCAGGGGTCACTCTGCATGGCAATTATGTATATGTTTTGCTAATGGGGGCTTCAGCACTGTTGATGCCCTTGTCAGAAGTAAATATGAAAACAGAAAGCTTTTACACATCTATAAAGACATAGAAACTAAATTTTAAAATAATCTTAAACTATACAAAGTCATCCATACATCAAATATGTTCACATTTTTCACTCTGATATTTCTCAGCCAATGTTGATATTTCGGGATATTGCACCACCAGTGGTGAAATTCCCCACATCTCACATTTTGTGAAAATGAAGGGTCAGCTTTTGTAAACCTATTTACTGACACAAACTTTATCTCCAAATACTCACTGCTACGTATCTCTGTATTACACATTTTTTTTTTTTTTTTTTGTGTGTGTGTGTGTGTGTGTGTGTATTTTTTTAAGAACTTGCTCAAAATAATTTGAAATCACCCAAAAAGGCCAATGAATTTTCTAGTTAATTCCAATCTTAAATGAATCCTTATGTTTCTAATAATCAGCACAGAGACAAAACCATGCACACTTCAACTATACAACATTATCCATACATCATATGTGTTCACATCTTTAACTCTGATATTTCTCAGCCAATGTTGAGATTTCGGGATATTGCACCACTGGTGGAACAATATCCCGAAATATCAACATTGGAATGACATTTACTTAAAAAAAGCTAGGAAAGTTTTTTCACACAGAAAGTGCTTGTAATCTTTACTCAGGATATTAGTAACATTTACTACAAGAATCACTTGTTTTTATGAAAAATACTTTATTAATCTCACTTGCAATACTCACCTAAAAGTAGTACATTTCACTCAGATGAGTATTGAAAGTGAGATTTACTTGAGTATTTTTCATCTTAAATGAAAACTCATGTTTCTAATAATCAGCACAGAGACAAAACAACGCACACTTCAACTATACAACATTATCCATACATCATATATGTTCACATCTTTCACTCTGATATTTCTCAGCCAATGTTGATATTTCGGGATATTGTACCACCAGTGGTGAAATTCCCCACATTTCACATTTTGTGAAAATGAAGGGTCAGCTTTTGTAAATCTATTTACTGACACAAACTTTATCTCCAAATACTACTGCTACTTATCTCTGTATTACATATGTTTTTTGTTTTTTTTTGTGAGTGTGTGTGTGTATATTTTCAAGGACAAAGATGTATTTTTCTCATTTGCAAATGTTAGTCATGAAATGAACAAATTACAAATGTGATGTTCAAAATGTTTAAACAAGTTATTTAGCAATCCTGACCTATCAAAATCTTAACATTCCAACATTCCAACATTCCATTCAAGGTCTGAATGGGTTTCAGGATATTGTTCCACCAGTGGTGAAGATTCCCATTCAAGGTGTGAATGGGTTTCGGGATATTGTTCCACCAGTGGTGAAGATTCCCCACATTTCACAGTTTGTGAGAATGAACAGTCAGCTTTTGCAAACCTATCAACTGACACAAACTTTATCTCCAAATACTCCCTGCTACCTATCTCTGTATTAAATATGTTTTTGTTTTTTTTGTGTGTGTGTGTGTGTGTGTGTGTGTTTGTGTATATTTTCAAGGACTTGCTTAAAATAATCTGAAATCACCCAAAAAGGCCAGAGGTCAGCAGAAAATCACAGCCAAAGCCTGAATGTGTGCCCAAAATTTGGTTTCACATGAAGTTTCTAATGAATTCTCATCTTAAATGAATCCTTATATTTCTAATAATCAGCACAGATACTAAACAGCACACACTTACCCTATACAAAGTCATCCATACATCAAATATGTTCACATTTTTCACTCTGATATTTCTCAGCCAATGTTGATATTTCGGGAGTTTGTTCCACCAGTGGTGAAATTCCCCACATTTCACTATTTGTCAAAAATGAGGAGTCAGCTTTTGCAAAGCTATTCACTGACACAAACTTATCTCCAAATACTCACTGTGACTTCTCTCTGTATTACATGTGTTTTCTTGTGTATATTGTCTCTCATTTTTATCTAAATTTTGATACCAGGCTCATCATCTAGCCATAATTCCTTCAATGTTAAAATAATTTTCAAAGATGTTTTTTTCTCAAAGGCAAATGTTAGTCATGAAATGAACAAATTACAAATGTGATGTTCAAAATGTTAAAACAAGTTATTTAGCAATCCTGACCTATCAAAATCTTAACGTTCCAACATTCCAACATTTCATTCAAGGTCTGAATGGGTTTCGGGATATTGTTCCACCAGTGGTGAAGATTCCCATTCAAGGTGTGAATGGGTTTCGGGATATTGTTCCACCAGTGGTGAAGATTCCCCACATTTCACAGTTTGTGAGAATGAACAGTCAGCATTTGCAAACCTATTAACTGACACAAACTTTATCTCCAAATACTCCCTGCTACCTATCTCTGTATTAATTTTTTTTTTTTTTTTTTGTGTGTGTGTGTGTGTGTGTGTGTGTGTGTGTGTATATTTTCAAGGACTTGCTCAAAATAATTTGAAATCACCCAAAAAGGCCAACGAATTTTCTAGTGAATTCTCATCTCAAATGAATCCTTATATTTATAATAATCAGCACAGAGGCAAAACAACGCACACTTCAACTATACAACATTATCCATACATCATATATGTTCACATTTTTCACTCTGATATTTCTCAGCCAATGTTGATATTTCGGGATATTGTACCACCAGTGGTGAAATTCCCCACATTTCACAGTTCAACTATATATATTTATATATATTTTTTTTAAGTATTTGCTTGAAATGATTCATTTTTTTAGCATCACTATTTGTGTACTATTTTTGTCTGGATTAGCAATAAGAACTAGAAAATGTTTAAAACAAACAAAACAACACAGATAAACAGAGTGAACACTTTGAACTAATGGACCAATCACAGACTGGGGTTGAATCACAGCCCAGCCCCTGACTAACCCCACAACATTACTTATTGCCTTGTCACAGCCCAAACAACCACTTCTCCTGAGAAGACACAGCTCAACGCAGATCATCATCATCGTCAACTTCATCATCAGCCAAGAGAGGAAGCTGCTTCAGAGGAACTTCAGGTACCACAAGACACAAAAGCAATTTTCATTGCTACTCTTACAGAGCTTTTTCCTATAGCACAGTAGTGGCTCGGGAGACCTTGCGGTGTTAACGAGAGCCTTAGCAAATAGAGATTTTTAAGACCTTTTTCTTAACTTTAAAATTGAAAGAATTTAGGTCGAATTATTTTAAACATAACTTCTAGATTTAAACAGCTGATTTTTGGCAAAAAATAAAAAGTAAAGAGAAGGAGTCAGATCTAAACCCAAACATGGCAGAAGGACAAAATTCTAGCTCCAAAACTAACACTAAATTTGTCAAAACTTTAAAAAACTACCTAAAAGCACAGGACCACCTCCACTTCTGCCTCAAATTTAGAGACCAACCATTTGAACCTATCAATCGCAGACAGGCATACCAGCGCCTTAGGCAGGTTGTAAAAACAAACCCAACGGATGGAGAACTGCACACACATGTTAACACAGAGTGCAGCAATTGGAATCTGGCTACAATCTCTCTGATAGCGAGACATTTTGAGGAGGTTATAGTGGATCTTCTCCACAATATAAAAAAATCTGATACCACCAATTGGCAAGCAGCATGGGCTCAGGCAGTAGTCTGGTGCAAAAAGGAACTGCCCAATTTAAACACAGATGCAACAGTAATTGCTGAACAGAAGCTCAGGGAACAATTGGACACAGTGGTGCATAAATTGACAGAAGAAAAATCATTATTTCAAAGGCATGAGCATTTTAATGATAAATTCAAAAATTGGAGGCTTAGCACCCACAGACCAATTTTGATTGTTGGCGACTCAAACCTTTCAAGGTTACCAAAATGCTTTGACAACAGAGTACAGATAGACTCCTATCCAGGAGCCAGATTGCACCATGCACTGCACATTTTGCAGACCACCCCAAAAACAGACAAAGTGCAAAAAGTCATCCTTTCATTTGGGATCAATGACAGAAATGCCAGGGACACAGAAAAGGTCAAATCTCAATTGCTGGAAATGTACAGAGTCGCCCAAGAAAAATTTCCAAACGCTTCAGTAGCAATACCAATAATTAACTTCTCAAATTTTTTACCAGCAGCAGAAAAAAACACCCTCTCTGATTTGAACTCAGTCATATCTAATTTGCCACATCTCACCAAATTAGAAGACCAAAAATTTACAACTGTGCACGACAAAATACACTGGTGTCAAACAACAGCAGCAGCAATGCTTTCTCACTGGATGATTACAATTTAATTAACCAAAAATATAGAAAACTAATTTTTACTTTTTTCACTCTGATATTTCTCAGCCAATGTACTCACCATTAGATGTCTCGAACGGACGAAATTGTTTTTTCACCTGGCGCAACTTTATGGCCACTGGAGAGTTTAGAAAAATTATAATTCCTTTTCAATGGAAGCAAATGGGGTCACCCAGTAGCAACGGCAAAACTCCACAAAACGTCTTTCCATCCTAGCACAATCTGGCTGCTTAGCATTACACATCTAGTGTGGTCAATATTGGACAGCTTTTGTGAGGTATTATTTATTAAAAAACAAAACAAATTGCCCATTTATCCCTTAAGACCCAATGCAAAAATCCCAGCAGAGAATCATACTGCCGTGTTTACCATAGTAACCTGTATTTTGGCTGAAGCACAGCTTCTCTGCTTTCAGGAACAGTAGGAATTTTGTTCAATTGCGCAAAACTTATGGTAATTACGGTATTTTCAAATTTGAGCGCAAATCTGTGGCGGCAACCGTTAACGATGAACAGAACCCAATTAATCAATCACAGAAAGGAACAGACATCGCAAGCAAGCTGAATGCTGAGGAGCTGAGATCTTTGAGGCAACGCCCTGGGAAAGAACACGTTAGGATACTGGCAGATCTACAATAGCAAGCGCAGATTTACCCTCGAGCAGTTTATTTTTATGACAAAATAGCAAAGGTAAGAATTTTTTTTTTGCTCATCTCTGTAGACTGTAAAGTATATGCCTGCTGTTCTTTGAGTGTGGTGTCGGTTTAAAATGGCAAGGCTCATATCGTTGGATTCTGTGGACTTTCCTCTTTCATTTGAGGCATCGTTTGTATGCATAGCACAAATTCAGTTGAAATGCTAGCGACTCAGCGCTGATATAATTTTATCCTATGTTTTGTTACATGGTTATTTACTTGCTTGGTGCTTGAATTGTGTTTGGTTGAGGTAAAAATGGTCAACATGAGCTTTTTGCCTAGTTTCTTCGCGTAAGGTGGATAAGCAGCATGACAATGCCCTGATTTGGAAATATGCTGTATTACCATTGCCCCCGGTACCGGGGGCATCGGGCTTAAAAGAATACTCCGGTCATTTTGCACTTTAAGCCTCATTTATCGCTGGTTTACCATGAAATAGAATGCTTCAGGTGCGAATTTCGACGAAAAGCTCTGTTTGGAGAAATTTGGGTCGTTTTGTTAGCTCCTGTCAGCTGCTAATGTAATGTCAGTGGGCATGCTGAAATCGGTCCTAAAACAGCATTAAATGTTTGCTTGAAAAGACGTGAAACACACCGAGTGGTCATTGGTGTTCGTTGATGTTAAAAAAAAAAAAAAAAAAAAAAAAAACTTAGAAAAGTATGCTTTCCAGCAGGTTTTATTAGTCATTTAGTAATCGTGGAAATATTTTTTTCAGCTGAACCACATCCATGTGTAAACCTCCGCTTGACAGTTTTTAAGCCTCCCGACCAACTGATGCAATAATAATAATGCAATAAAAGACTACAAACATGGCGAAAACAATCCCTTTTTCCCGCCCTTTTCAGTTTCCCGCAGCGGATTAATACCGAAAAATTGAGGCATCCCATTCAAATCAATGGCTACAACAATGACTAATAAAACCCGCTGGAAAGCATACTTTTCTTTGATATATTTTTTTAATGACATCAAGGAACACCAATGACCACGTCTTTTCAAGCAAACGTTTAATGTTGTTTTAGGACCGATTTCAGCATGCCCATTGACATTACATTAGCACCTAACGCAGGCTAGCAAAACGACCCATATTTCTCCAAACAGAGCTTTTCGTCGAAATTCGCACCTGAAGCATTCTATTTCATGGTAAACCAGCGATAAATGAGGTTTAAAGTGCAAAATGACTGGAGTATTCCTTTAAGCCCAATACAGCATGTTTCCAAATCACAACATTGTCATGCTGCTTATCCACCTTACGCGAAGAAACTAGGCAAAAAGTTCATGTTGACCATTTTTACCTCAACCGAACACAAGCAGACTGGAGAATACTATATAGAAAGGCGGGAGCTGATTAGACAGCGGTTATAGACAGATATACAGCCAATCGATGGACAGCCAAAGGACTGTGGATTATAAGAACTGATGCCCGGGCAACGCCCAGTCAGAGCGCTCTCCAAACTGTGGCTAAGAACATCCCTCTGTTAAAGTTTGTAATTTTTTACTCTTTGTCTGCTATAAACAACTATTTTCAACATTTGGTCTACAATTCTTTTATTTCTAGTGTCTCTCTCCCTTGATCACGTCAAATCTGACTCGACAAAAGGTGAAAAAACCCACAAATTTGGTGACCCTGACGTGGAGGGGGAAGACTCCTGGGTCCGACCAGAGGTCTCGGTTCGGAATTGGAAAACGCCTTGACAACAATCACCAGACACTTCACGACCGGTCATAAGAGAGAAGTAAGCAAAACCTTTTTTAATAAAATCTGCATAGGATAGAATAGGAAGTGTCTGACGTTTGAACAAGGTTCAAACCGCCGAGGATAAATATGCACAGGGTATTTTAATTTACACATGTGGGCGCTATTGAATTCGCGGTACCTTAAAATACCCAAACTAAAGGGCCTTCTCTTCTGGAATGTGTTCTTAGAAAATGTACATTTTGTTGTAAATCCACGCTGGTGGTGGTAGAGAGTGAAAAGAAACAAGTTAAATTCTGCAAATTGAGTCTGTGTCACGAAGTCGACGCACACCCAGATTAAGTGACACTCGCTATTTGAGGAACCGACTGACTAGAGGGCTGTTTGGACAGTCCCGCGGTTTGCACGCAGTCAGTGGGAACCTCCGGTTTGCAGATCTGTGGGTTTTTGTGTTCTCTCACACGACGCTAAAGAATATTGGTCGACGTAATGCTGGACTTCTGAAATTTCCCCTCTGCAGACGTATGAGGCAGAGAGGAAATCGATTTTGACCGGTGGATTGCAACCAATATTCATAATACTGATACTGGCAATGCTAAGAAGAATGAAAGCTTAGATTCCATTCTTTCCAAAAAGCATAGGCTTTCCATCTTAGCACAATCTGGCTGCTCAACATCACACATCTAGTGTGGTCAGTACTGGACAGCTTTTGTGAGGTCGGAGGTCAGAAACTGTTCAGCGTGTTCAGGCCAGTATTTCTGGCTAGCATGAACTGATTTTATTGCGTGATGTGCCAATTTAAAGCTAAGATTTAGTCCTTTTCAGGGAGCCCCAGCTTGTAAATTTTAAACCTTCTGGGGGCTAGCAACCCCTGGTTGAGTTATGGTCACATTCAGCTGTTTTCACAGGCCTGCAACCATCCTACTGTACAGTCTTACCTTTTACCCTGTATTTTTCTTAAACCTGCTTCAAATCACACATGTTGTACATCAAATGAAAGCTTAGATTCCATTCTTTCCAGAATGCATAGGCTTTCCATCCTAGCACAATCTGGCTGCTCAAAATTACACATCTACTGTGGTCAATATTGGACAGCTTTTGTGAGGTCGGAGGTCAGAAACTGTTCAACATGTTGAGGCTGGTATTTCTGGCTAGCCTGAACTGATTTTATTGAGTGATGTGCCAATTTAAAGCTAAGATTTATTCCTTCTCAGGGAGTCCCAGCTTGTAAATTTTAATCCTTCTAGGGGCTGGCAGCCCCTGGTTGAGTTATGGTCACATTCAGCTGTTTTCACAGGCCTGCAACCATCCTACTGTACAATCTGACCTTTTACCCTGTATTTTTCTTAATCCTGCTTCAAATCACACATGTTGTACATCAAATGAAAGCTCAGATTCCATTCTTTCCAAACAGCATAGGCTTTCCATCCTAGCACAATCTGGCTGCTTAAAATTACACATCTACTGTGGTCAATATTGGACAGCTTTTGTGAGGTCGGAGGTCAGAAACTGTTCAACATTTTGAGTCTGGTATTTCTGGCTAGCATGAACTGATTTTATTGAGTGATGTGCCAATTTAAAGCTCAGATTCAGACCTTTTCAGGGAGCCCCAGCTTGTAAATTTTAAACCTTCTGGGGGCTAGCAGCCCCTGGTTGAGTTATGGTCACATTCAGCTGTTTTCACAGGCCTGGAACCATCCTACTGTACAATCTTACCTTTTACCCTGTATTTTTCTTAAACCTGCTTCAAATCACACATGTTGTACATCAAATGAAAGCTCAGAATCCATTCTTTGTAAACAGCATAGGCTTTCCATCCTAGCACAATCTGGCTGCTTAAAATTACACATCTACTGTGGTCAATATTGGACAGCTTTTGTGAGGTCGGAGGTCAGAAACTGTTCAACATTTTGAGTCTGGTATTTCTGGCTAGCATGAACTGATTTTATTGAGTGATGTGCCAATTTAAAGCTCAGATTCAGACCTTTTCAGGGAGCCCCAGCTTGTAAATTTTAAACCTTCTGGGGGCTAGCAGCCCCTGGTTGAGTTATGGTCACATTCAGCTGTTTTCACAGGCCTGCAACCATCCTACTGTACAATCTTACCTTTTACCCTGTATTTTTCTTAAACCTGCTTCAAATCACACATGTTGTACATCAAATGAAAGCTCAGATTCCATTCTTTGTAAACAGCATAGGCTTTCCATCCTAGCACAATCTGGCTGCTTAAAATTACACATCTACTGTGGTCAATATTGGACAGCTTTTGTGAGGTCGGAGGTCAGAAACTGTTCAACATTTTGAGTCTGGTATTTCTGGCTAGCATGAACTGATTTTATTTGAGTGATGTGCCAATTTAAAGCTCAGATTCAGACCTTTTCAGGGAGCCCCAGCTTGTAAATTTTAAACCTTCTGGGGGCTAGCAGCCCCTGGTTGAGTTATGGTCACATTCAGCTGTTTTCACAGGCCTGCAACCATCCTACTGTCCACTGTACAATCTTACCCTTTTACCCTGTATTTTTCTTAAACCTGCTTCAAATCACACATGTTGTACATCAAATGAAAGCTCAGATTCCATTCTTTGTAAACAGCATAGGCTTTCCATCCTAGCACAATCTGGCTGCTTAAAATTACACATCTACTGTGGTCAATATTGGACAGCTTTTGTGAGGTCGGAGGTCAGAAACTGTTCAACATGTTGAGGCTGGTATTTCTGGCTAGCATGAACTGATTTTATTGAGTGATGTGCCAATTTAAAGCTCAGATTCAGACCTTTTCAGGGAGCCCCAGCTTGTAAATTTTAAACCTTCTTGGGGCTAGCAGCCCCTGGTTGAGTTATGGTCACATTCAGCTGTTTTCACAGGCCTGCAACCATCCTACTGTACAGCCTTACCTTTTACCCTGTATTTTTCTTAAACCTGCTTCAAATCACACATGTTGTACATCAAATGAAAGCTGAGATTCCATTCTTTGTAAAGCAGCATAGGCTTTCCATCCTAGCACAATCTGGCTGCTAAAAATTACACATCTACTGTGGTCAATATTGGACAGCTTTTGTGAGGTCGGAGGTCAGAAACTGTTCAACATGTTGAGGCTGGTATTTCTGGCTAGCATGAACTGATTTTATTGAGTGATGTGCCAATTTAAAGCTAAGATTCAGACCTTTTCAGGGAGCCCCAGCTTGTAAATTTTAAACCTTCTGGGGCTAGCAGCCCCTGGTTGAGTTATGGTCACATTCAGCTGTTTTCACAGGCCTGCAACCATCCTACTGTACAATCTTACCTTTTACCCTGTATTTTTCTTAAACCTGCTTCAAATCACACATGTTGTACATCAAATGAAAGCTGAGATTCCATTCTTTGTAAACAGCATAGGCTTTCCATCCTAGCACAATCTGGCTGCTTAAAACTACACATCTACTGTGGTCAATATTGGACAGCTTTTTGTGAGGTCGGAGGTCAGAAACTGTTCAACATGTTGAGGCTGGTATTTCTGGCTAGCATGAAACTGATTTTATTGAGTGATGTGCCAATTTAAAGCTAAGATTCAGACCTTTTCAGGGAGCCCCAGCTTGTAAATTTTAAACCTTCTGGGGGCTAGCAGCCCCTGGTTGAGTTATGGTCACATTCAGCTGTTTTCACAGGCCTGCAACCATCCTACTGTACAATCTTACCTTTTACCCTGTATTTTTCTTAAACCTGCTTCAAATCACACATGTTGTACATCAAATGAAAGCTTAGATTCCATTCTTTGTAAACAGCATAGGCTTTCCATCCTAGCACAATCTGGCTGCTTAAAATTACACATCTACTGTGGTCAATATTGGACAGCTTTTGTGAGGTCGGAGGTCAGAAACTGTTCAACATGTTGAGGCTGGTATTTCTGGCTAGCATGAACTGATTTTATTGGGTGATGTGGCAATTTAAAGCTAAGATTCAGACCTTTTCAGGGAGCCCCAGCTTGTAAATTTTAAACCTTCTGGGGGCTAGCAGCCCCTGGTTGAGTTATGGTCACATTCAGCTGTTTTCACAGGCCTGCAACCATCCTACTGTACAATCTTACCTTTTACCCTGTATTTTTCTTAAACCTGCTTCAAATCACACATGTTGTACATCAAATGAAAGCTTAGATTCCATTCTTTGTAAACAGCATAGGCTTTCCATCCTAGCACAATCTGGCTGCTTAAAATTACACATCTACTGTGGTCAATATTGGACAGCTTTTGTGAGGTCGGAGGTCAGAAACTGTTCAACATGTTGAGGCTGGTATTTCTGGCTAGCATGAACTGATTTTATTGACTGATGTGCCAATTTAAAGCTCAGATTCAGACCTTTTCAGGAGCCCCAGCTTGTAAATTTTAAACCTTCTGGGGCTAGCAGCCCCTGGTTGAGTTATGGTCACATTCAGCTGTTTTCACAGGCCTGCAACCATCCTACTGTACAATCTTACCTTTTACCCTGTATTTTTTCTTAAACCTGCTTCAAATCACACATGTTGTACATCAAATGAAAGCTGAGATTCCATTCTTTTAAACAGCATAGGCTTTCCATCCTAGCACAATCTGGCTGCTTAAAATTACACATCTACTGTGGTCAATATTGGACAGCTTTTGTGAGGTCGGAGGTCAGAAACTGTTCAACATGTTGAGGCTGGTATTTCTGGCTAGCATGAACTGATTTTATTGAGTGATGTGCCAATTTAAAGCTAAGATTCAGACCTTTTCAGGGAGCCCCAGCTTGTAAATTTTAAACCTTCTGGGGGCTAGCAGCCCCTGGTTGAGTTATGGTCACATTCAGCTGTTTTCACAGGCCTGCAACCATCCTACTGTACAATCTTACCTTTTACCCTGTATTTTTCTTAAACCTGCTTCAAATCACACATGTTGTACATCAAATGAAAGCTGAGATTCCATTCTTTTTGTAAACAGCATAGGCTTTCCATCCTAGCACAATGTGGCTGCTTAAAATTACACATCTACTGTGGTCAATATTGGACAGCTTTTGTGAGGTCGGAGGTCAGAAACTGTTCAACATGTTGAGGCTGGTATTTCTGGCTAGCATGAACTGATTTTATTGAGTGATGTGCCAATTTAAAGCTCAGATTCAGACCTTTTCAGGGAGCCCCAGCTTGTAAATTTTAAACCTTCTGGGGGCTAGCAGCCCCTGGTTGAGTTATGGTCACATTCAGCTGTTTTTCACAGGCCTGCAACCATCCTACTGTACAATCTTACCTTTTACCCTGTATTTTTCTTAAACCTGCTTCAAATCACACATGTTGTACATCAAATGAAAGCTGAGATTCCATTCTTTTGTAAACAGCATAGGCTTTCCATCCTAGCACAATCTGGCTGCTTAAAATTACACATCTACTGTGGTCAATATTGGACAGCTTTTTGTGAGGTCGGAGGTCAGAAACTGTTCAACATGTTGAGGCTGGTATTTCTGGCTAGCATGAACTGATTTTATTGAGTGATGTGCCAATTTAAAGCTAAGATTCAGACCTTTTCAGGGAGCCCCAGCTTGTAAATTTTAAACCCTTCTGGGGCTAGCAGCCCCTGGTTGAGTTATGGTCACATTCAGCTGTTTTCACAGGCCTGCAACCATCCTACTGTACAGCCTTACCTTTTACCCTGTATTTTTCTTAAACCTGCTTCAAATCACACATGTTGTACATCAAATGAAAGCTTAGATTCCATTCTTTCCAGAAAGCATAGGCTTTCCATCCTAGCACAATGTGGCTGCTTAAAATACACATCATCTACTGTGGTCAATATTGGACAGCTTTTTGTGAGGTCGGAGGTCAGAAACTGTTCAACATGTTGAGGCTGGTATTTCTGGCTAGCATGAACTGATTTTATTGAGTGATGTGCCAATTTAAAGCTAAGATTTAGTCCTTTTCAGGGAGCCCCAGCTTGTAAATTTTAAACCTTCTGGGGGCTAGCAGCCCCTGGTTGAGTTATGGTCACATTCAGCTGTTTTCACAGGCCTGCAACCATCCTACTGTACAATCTTACCTTTTACCCTGTATTTTTTTCTTAAACCTGCTTCAAATCACACATGTTGTACATCAAATGAAAGCTTAGATTCCATTCTTTGTAAACAGCATAGGCTTTCCATCCTAGCACAATCTGGCTGCTTAAAATTACACATCTACTGTGGTCAATATTGGACAGCTTTTTGTGAGGTCGGAGGTCAGAAACTGTTCAACATGTTGAGGCTGGTATTTCTGGCTAGCATGAACTGGTGATGTGCCAATTTAAAGCTCAGATTCAGACCTTTTCAGGGAGCCCCAGCTTGTAAATTTTAAACCTTCTGGGGGCTAGCAGCCCCTGGTTGAGTTATGGTCACATTCAGCTGTTTTCACAGGCCTGCAAACCATCCTACTGTACATCTTACCTTTTTACCCTGTATTTTTCTTAAACCTGCTTCAAATCACACATGTTGTACATCAAATGAAAGCTGAGATTCCATTCTTTCTAAGCAGCATAGGCTTTCCATCCTAGCACAATCTGGCTGCTTAAAATTACACATCTACTGTGGTCAATATTGGACAGCTTTTGTGAGGTCGGAGGTCAGAAACTGTTCAACATGTTGAGGCCGGTATTTCTGGCTAGCATGAACTGATTTTATTGGCTGATGTGCCAATTTAAAGCTCAGATTCAGACCTTTTCAGGGAGCCCCAGCTTGTAAATTTTAAACCTTCTGGGGGCTAGCAGCCCCTGGTTGAGTTATGGTCACATTCAGCTGTTTTCACAGGCCTGCAACCATCCTACTGTACAATCTTACCTTTTACCCTGTATTTTTCTTAAACCTGCTTCAAATCACACATGTTGTACATCAAATGAAAGCTAGAGATTCCATTCTTTTTAAACAGCATAGGCTTTCCATCCTAGCACAATCTGGCTGCTTAAAATTACACATCTACTGTGGTCAATATTGGACAGCTTTTTGTGAGGTCGGAGGTCAGAAACTGTTCAACATGTTGAGGCTGGTATTTCTGGCTAGCATGAACTGATTTTATTGAGTGATGTGCCAATTTAAAGCTCAGATTCAGACCTTTTCAGGGAGCCCCAGCTTGTAAATTTTAAACCTTCTGGGGGCTAGCAGCCCCTGGTTGAGTTATGGTCACATTCAGCTGTTTTCACAGGCCTGCAACCATCCTACTGTACAATCTTACCTTTTACCCTGTATTTTTCTTAAACCTGCTTCAAATCACACATGTTGTACATCAAATGAAAGCTGAGATTCCATTCTTTGTAAACAGCATAGGCTTTCCATCCTAGCACAATCTGGCTGCTTAAAACTACACATCTACTGTGGTCAATATTGGACAGCTTTTTGTGAGGTCGGAGGTCAGAAACTGTTCAACATGTTGAGGCTGGTATTTCTGGCTAGCATGAACTGATTTTATTGGGTGATGTGGCAATTTAAAGCTAAGATTCAGACCTTTTCAGGGAGCCCCAGCTTGTAAATTTTAAACCTTCTGGGGGCTAGCAGCCCCTGGTTGAGTTATGGTCACATTCAGCTGTTTTCACAGGCCTGCAACCATCCTACTGTACAATCTTACCTTTTTACCCTGTATTTTTCTTAAACCTGCTTCAAATCACACATGTTGTACATCAAATGAAAGCTGAGATTCCATTCTTTGTAAACAGCATAGGCTTTCCATCCTAGCACAATCTGGCTGCTTAAAATTACACATCTACTGTGGTCAATATTGGACAGCTTTTGTGAGGTCGGAGGTCAGAAACTGTTCAACATGTTGAGGCTGGTATTTCTGGCTAGCATGAACTGATTTTATTGAGTGATGTGCCAATTTAAAGCTAAGATTCAGTCCTTTTCAGGGAGCCCCAGCTTGTAAATTTTAAACCTTCTGGGGGCTAGCAGCCCCTGGTTGAGTTATGGTCACATTCAGCTGTTTTCACAGGCCTGCAACCATCCTACTGTACAATCTTACCTTTTACCCTGTATTTTTCTTAAACCTGCTTCAAATCACACATGTTGTACATCAAATGAAAGCTGAGATTCCATTCTTTGTAAACAGCATAGGCTTTCCATCCTAGCACAATCTGGCTGCTTAAAATTACACATCTACTGTGGTCAATATTGGACAGCTTTTGTGAGGTCGGAGGTCAGAAACTGTTCAACATGTTGAGGCTGGTATTTCTGGCTAGCATGAACTGATTTTTATTGGTGATGTGCCAATTTAAAGCTAAGATTCAGACCTTTTCAGGGAGCCCCAGCTTGTAAATTTTAAACCTTCTGGGGGCTAGCAGCCCCTGGTTGAGTTATGGTCACATTCAGCTGTTTTCACAGGCCTGCAACCATCCTACTGTACAGCCTTACCTTTTACCCTGTATTTTTCTTAAACCTGCTTCAAATCACACATGTTGTACATCAAATGAAAGCTGAGATTCCATTCTTTGTAAACAGCATAGGCTTTCCATCCTAGCACAAATGGCTGCTTAAAATTACACATCTACTGTGGTCAATATTGGACAGCTTTTTGTGAGGTCGGAGGTCAGAAACTGTTCAACATGTTGAGGCTGGTATTTCTGGCTAGCATGAACTGATTTTATTGAGTGATGTGCCAATTTAAAGCTAAGATTCAGACCTTTTCAGGGAGCCCCAGCTTGTAAATTTTAAACCTTCTGGGGGCTAGCAGCCCCTGGTTGAGTTATGGTCACATTCAGCTGTTTTCACAGGCCTGCAACCATCCTACTGTACAATCTTACCTTTTACCCTGTATTTTTCTTAAACCTGCTTCAAATCACACATGTTGTACATCAAATGAAAGCTGAGATTCCATTCTTTGTAAACAGCATAGGCTTTCCATCCTAGCACAATCTGGCTGCTTAAAATTACACATCTACTGTGGTCAATATTGGACAGCTTTTGTGAGGTCGGAGGTCAGAAACTGTTCAACATGTTGAGGCTGGTATTTCTGGCTAGCATGAACTGATTTTATTGAGTGATGTGCCAATTTAAAGCTTAGATTCAGACCTTTTCAGGGAGCCCCAGCTTGTAAATTTTAAACCTTCTGGGGGCTAGCAGCCCCTGGTTGAGTTATGGTCACATTCAGCTGTTTTCACAGGCCTGCAACCATCCTACTGTACAATCTTACCTTTTACCCTGTATTTTTCTTAAACCTGCTTCAAATCACACATGTTGTACATCAAATGAAAGCTGAGATTCCATTCTTTGTAAACAGCATAGGCTTTCCATCCTAGCACAATCTGGCTGCTTAAAATTACACATCTACTGTGGTCAATATTGGACAGCTTTTGTGAGGTCGGAGGTCAGAAACTGTTCAACATGTTGAGGCTGGTATTTCTGGCTAGCATGAACTGATTTTATTGAGTGATGTGCCAATTTAAAGCTAAAGATTCAGACCTTTTCAGGGAGCCCCAGCTTGTAAATTTTAAACCTTCTGGGGGCTAGCAGCCCCTGGTTGAGTTATGGTCACATTCAGCTGTTTTCACAGGCCTGCAACCATCCTACTGTACAATCTTACCTTTTACCCTGTATTTTTCTTAAACCTGCTTCAAATCACACATGTTGTACATCAAATGAAAGCTTAGATTCCATTCTTTCCAAAAAGCATAGGCTTTCCATCCTAGCACAATGAGGCTGCTTAAAATTACACATCTACTGTGGTCAATATTGGACAGCTTTTGTGAGGTCGGAGGTCAGAAACTGTTCAACATGTTGAGGCTGGTATTTCTGGCTAGCATGAACTGATTTTATTGAGTGATGTGCCAATTTAAAGCTAAGATTTAGTCCTTTTCAGGGAGCCCCAGCTTGTAAATTTTAAACCTTCTGGGGGCTAGCAGCCCCTGGTTGAGTTATGGTCACATTCAGCTGTTTTCACAGGCCTGCAACCATCCTACTGTACAATCTTACCTTTTACCCTGTATTTTTCTTAAACCTGCTTCAAATCACACATGTTGTACATCAAATGAAAGCTGAGATTCCATTCTTTTGTAAACAGCATAGGCTTTCCATCCTAGCACAATCTGGCTGCTTAAAAACTACATCAACTGTGGTCAATATTGGACAGCTTTTGTGAGGTCGGAGGTCAGAAACTGTTCAACATGTTGAGGCTGGTATTTCTGGCTAGCATGAACTGATTTTATTGGGTGATGTGGCAATTTAAAGCTTAGATTCAGACCTTTTCAGGGAGCCCCAGCTTGTAAATTTCAAACCTTCTGGGGCTAGCAGCCCCTGGTTGAGTTATGGTCACATTCAGCTGTTTTCACAGGCCTGCAACCATCCTACTGTACAATCTTACCTTTTACCCTGTATTTTTCTTAAACCTGCTTCAAATCACACATGTTGTACATCAAATGAAAGCTGAGATTCCATTCTTTGTAAACAGCATAGGCTTTCCATCCTAGCACAATCTGGCTGCTTAAAATTACACATCTACTGTGGTCAATATTGGACAGCTTTTGTGAGGTCGGAGGTCAGAAACTGTTCAACATGTTGAGGCTGGTATTTCTGGCTAGCATGAACTGATTTTATTGGTGATGTGCCAATTTAAAGCTAAGATTCAGACCTTTTCAGGGAGCCCCAGCTTGTAAATTTTAAACCTTCTGGGGGCTAGCAGCCCCTGGTTGAGTTATGGTCACATTCAGCTGTTTTCACAGGCCTGCAACCATCCTACTGTACAATCTTACCTTTTACCCTGTATTTTTCTTAAACCTGCTTCAAATCACACATGTTGTACATCAAATGAAAGCTGAGATTCCATTCTTTTTAAACAGCATAGGCTTTCCATCCTAGCACAATCTGGCTGCTTAAAATTACACATCTACTGTGGTCAATATTGGACAGCTTTTTGTGAGGTCGGAGGTCAGAAACTGTTCAACATGTTGAGGCTGGTATTTCTGGCTAGCATGAACTGATTTTATTGAGTGATGTGCCAATTTAAAGCTAAGATTCAGACCTTTTCAGGGAGCCCCAGCTTGTAAATTTTAAACCTTCTGGGGCTAGCAGCCCTGGTTGGTTGAGTTATGGTCACATTCAGCTGTTTTCACAGGCCTGCAACCATCCTACTGTACAATCTTACCTTTTACCCTGTATTTTTCTTAAACCTGCTTCAAATCACACATGTTGTACATCAAATGAAAGCTGAGATTCCATTCTTTTCTAAACAGCATAGGCTTTCCATCCTAGCACAATCTGGCTGCTTAAAATTACACATCTACTGTGGTCAATATTGGACAGCTTTTTGTGAGGTCGGAGGTCAGAAACTGTTCAACATGTTGAGGCTGGTATTTCTGGCTAGCATGAACTGATTTTTTATTGAGTGATGTGCCAATTTAAAGCTAAGATTCAGACCTTTTCAGGGAGCCCCAGCTTGTAAATTTTAAACCTTCTGGGGGCTAGCAGCCCCTGGTTGAGTTATGGTCACATTCAGCTGTTTTCACAGGCCTGCAACCATCCTACTGTACAATCTTACCTTTTACCCTGTATTTTTCTTAAACCTGCTTCAAATCACACATGTTGTACATCAAATGAAAGCTGAGATTCCATTCTTTCTAAGCAGCATAGGCTTTCCATCCTAGCACAATCTGGCTGCTTAAAATTACACATCTACTGTGGTCAATATTGGACAGCTTTTTTGTGAGGTCGGAGGTCAGAAACTGTTCAACATGTTGAGGCTGGTATTTCTGGCTAGCATGAACTGATTTTATTGAAGTGATGTGCCAATTTAAAGCTCAGATTCAGACCTTTTCAGGGAGCCCCAGCTTGTAAATTTTAAACCTTCTTGGGGCTAGCAGTCCCTGGTTGAGTTATGGTCACATTCAGCTGTTTTCACAGGCCTGCAACCATCCTACTGTACAATCTTACCTTTTACCCTGTATTTTTCTTAAACCTGCTTCAAATCACACATGTTGTACATCAAATGAAAGCTGAGATTCCATTCTTTTAAACAGCATAGGCTTTCCATCCTAGCACAATCTGGCTGCTTAAAATTACACATCAACTGTGGTCAATATTGGACAGCTTTTGTGAGGTCGGAGGTCAGAAACTGTTCAACATGTTGAGGCTGGTATTTCTGGCTAGCATGAACTGATTTTTTTGAGTGATGTGCCAATTTAAAGCTAAGATTCAGACCTTTTCAGGGAGCCCCAGCTTGTAAATTTTAAACCTTCTGGGGGCTAGCAGCCCCTGGTTGAGTTATGGTCACATTCAGCTGTTTTCACAGGCCTGCAACCATCCTACTGTACAGCCTTACCTTTTACCCTGTATTTTTCTTAAACCTGCTTCAAATCACACATGTTGTACATCAAATGAAAGCTTAGATTCCATTCTTTGTAAACAGCATAGGCTTTCCATCCTAGCACAATGAGGCTGCTTAAAATTACACATCAACTGTGGTCAATATTTGACCTTTTTGAGGTCGGAGGTCAGAAACTGTTCAACATGTTGAGGCTGGTATTTCTGGCTAGCATGAACTGATTTTTTTGAGTGATGTGCCAATTTAAAGCTAAGATTCAGTCCTTTTCAGGAGCCACAATGCTTGTAAATTTTAAACCTTCTGGGGCTAGCAGCCCCTGGTTGAGTTATTCACATTCAGCTGTTTTCACAGGCCTGCAACCATCCTACTGTACCAGTATTTTTCTTAAACCCTTTACCTTTTTACCCTGTATTTTTTCTTAAACCTTTCAAAACATGTTGTACATCAAATGAAAGCTTAGATTCCATTCTTTGTAGATTCAGCATAGGCTTTCCATCCTAGCACTGGCTTAAAATTACATCTACTGTGGTCAATATTGGATTTTGTGAGGTCGGAGGTGAAACTGTTCAACATGTTGAATTTCTGGTATTTCTGGCTAGCATGAACTGATTTTTTATTGACTGATGTGCCAATTTAAACAGATTCAGACCTTTTCAGGGAGCCCCAGCTTGTAAATTTTAAACCTTTCTGGGGGCTAGCAGCCCCTGGTTGAGTTATGGTCACATTCAGCTGTTTTCACAGGCCTGCAACCATCCTACTGTACAATCTTACCTTTTACCCTGTATTTTTCTTAAACCTGCTTCAAATCACACATGTTGTACATCAAATGAAAGCTGAGATTCCATTCTTTCTAAACAGCATAGGCTTTCCATCCAGCAATGTGGCTGCTTAAAATTACACATCTACTGTGGTCAATATTGGACAGCTTTTGTGAGGTCGGAGGTCAGAAACTGTTCAACATGTTGAGGCTGGTATTTTGGCTAGCATGAACTGATTTTTTTGAGTGATGTGCCAATTTAAAGCTAAGATTCTTAAGCCCCAGCTTGTAAATTTTAAACCTTCTGGGGCTAGCAGCCCCTGGTTGAGTTATGGTCACATTCAGCTGTTTTCACAGGCCTGCAACCATCCTACTGTACAATCTTACCTTTTACCCTGTATTTTTCTTAAACCTGCTTCAAATCACACATGTTGTACATCAAATGAAAGCTGAGATTCCATCTTTTTCTAACAGCATAGGCTTTCCATCCTAGCACAATGTGGCTGCTTAAAATTACACATCTACTGTGGTCAATATTGGACAGCTTTTTTGTGAGGTCGGAGGTCAGAAACTGTTCAACATGTTGAGGCTGGTATTTCTGGCTAGCATGAACTGATTTTATTGACTGATGTGCCAATTTAAAGCTTAGATTCAGACCTTTTCAGGGAGCCCCAGCTTGTAAATTTTAAACCTTCTTGGGGCTAGCAGCCCCTGGTTGAGTTATGGTCACATTCAGCTGTTTTCACAGGCCTGCAACCATCCTACTGTACAATCTTACCTTTTACCCTGTATTTTTCTTAAACCTGCTTCAAATCACACATGTTGTACATCAAATGAAAGCTGAGATTCCATTCATTTTCTAAACAGCATAGGCTTTCCATCCTAGCACAATGTGGCTGCTTAAAATTACACATCTACTGTGGTCAATATTGGACAGCTTTTGTGAGGTCGGAGGTCAGAAACTGTTCAACATGTTGAGGCCGGTATTTCTGGCTAGCATGAACTGATTTTATTGGCTGATGTGCCAATTTAAAGCTCAGATTCAGACCTTTTCAGGGAGCCCCAGCTTGTAAATTTTAAACCTTCTTGGGGCTAGCAGTCCCTGGTTGAGTTATGGTCACATTCAGCTGTTTTCACAGGCCTGCAACCATCCTACTGTACAATCTTACCTTTTACCCTGTATTTTTCTTAAACCTGCTTCAAATCACACATGTTGTACATCAAATGAAAGCTGAGATTCCATTCTTTCTATACAGCATAGGCTTTCCATCCTAGCACAATGTGGCTGCTTAAAATTACACATCTACTGTGGTCAACATTGGACAGCTTTTGTGAGGTCGGAGGTCAGAAACTGTTCAACATGTTGAGGCTGGTATTTCTGGCTAGCATGAACTGATTTTATTGACTGATGTGCCAATTTAAAGCTTAGATTCAGACCTTTTCAGGGAGCCCCAGCTTGTAAATTTTAAACCTTCTTGGGGCTAGCAGTCCCTGGTTGAGTTATGGTCACATTCATCTGTTTTCACAGGCCTGCAACCATCCTACTGTACAATCTTACCTTTTACCCTGTATTTTTCTTAAACCTGCTTCAAATCACACATGTTGTACATCAAATGAAAGCTGAGATTCCATTCTTTCTAAACAGCATAGGCTTTCCATCCTAGCACAATGTGGCTGCTTAAAATTACACATCTACTGTGGTCAATATTGGACAGCTTTTTGTGAGGTCGGAGGTCAGAAACTGTTCAACATGTTGAGGCTGGTATTTCTGGCTAGCATGAACTGATTTTTTGAGTGATGTGCCAATTTAAAGCTAAGATTCACCTTTTCAGGAGCCCCAGCTTGTAAATTTTAAACCTTCTGGGGGCTAGCAGTCCCTGGTTGAGTTATGGTCACATTCAGCTGTTTTCACAGGCCTGCAACCATCCTACTGTACAATCTTACCTTTTACCCTGTATTTTTTCTTAAACCTGCTTCAAATCACACATGTTGTACATCAAATGAAAGCTGAGATTCCATTCTTTCTATACAGCATAGGCTTTCCATCCTAGCACAATGTGGCTGCTTAAAATTACACATCTACTGTGGTCAATATTGGACAGCTTTTGTGAGGTCGGAGGTCAGAAACTGTTCAACATGTTGAGGCTGGTATTTCTGGCTAGCATGAACTGATTTTATTGACTGATGTGCCAATTTAAAGCTTAGATTCAGACCTTTTCAGGGAGCCCCAGCTTGTAAATTTTAAACCTTCTTGGGGCTAGCAGTCCCTGGTTGAGTTATGGTCACATTCAGCTGTTTTCACAGGCCTGCAACCATCCTACTGTACAATCTTACCTTTTACCCTGTATTTTTCTTAAACCTGCTTCAAATCACATGTTGTACATCAAATGAAAGCTGAGATTCCATTCTTTCTAAACAGCATAGGCTTTCCATCCTAGCACAATGTGGCTGCTTAAAATTACACATCTACTGTGGTCAATATTGGACAGCTTTTTGTGAGGTCGGAGGTCAGAAACTGTTCAACATGTTGAGGCTGGTATTTCTGGCTAGCATGAACTGATTTTTTTTGAGTGATGTGCCAATTTAAAGCTAAGATTCAGACCTTTTCAGGGAGCCCCAGCTTGTAAATTTTAAACCTTCTGGGGCTAGCAGTCCCTGGTTGAGTTATGGTCACATTCAGCTGTTTTCACAGGCCTGCAACCATCCTACTGTACAATCTTACCTTTTACCCTGTATTTTTCTTAAACCTGCTTCAAATCACACATGTTGTACATCAAATGAAAGCTGAGATTCCATTCTTTCTAAGCAGCATAGGCTTTCCATCCTAGCACAATGTGGCTGCTTAAAATTACACATCTACTGTGGTCAATATTGGACAGCTTTTGTGAGGTCGGAGGTCAGAAACTGTTCAACATGTTGAGGCTGGTATTTCTGGCTAGCCTGAACTGATTTTTTTTGAGTGATGTGCCAATTTAAAGCTAAGATTCAGACCTTTTCAGGGAGCCCCAGCTTGTAAATTTTAAACCTTCTGGGGGCTAGCAGTCCCTGGTTGAGTTATGGTCACATTCAGCTGTTTTCACAGGCCTGCAACCATCCTACTGTACAATCTTACCTTTTACCCTGTATTTTTCTTAAACCTGCTTCAAATCACACATGTTGTACATCAAATGAAAGCTGAGATTCCATTCTTTCTATACAGCATAGGCTTTCCATCCTAGCACAATGTGGCTGCTTAAAATTACACATCTACTGTGGTCAATATTGGACAGCTTTTTGT
>CM056205.1:65228743-65233743 GCA_029692085.1 Gymnothorax javanicus | reverse complement strand
GCCCCGCCCCGCCGCCCAGCCACCCCCGGGTGGGGGCTTTCCCCTCCCGGTGACCCCCCCCAAAAGTCTCCCGCGGGCCAGGCTCGGGGGTGGCGGGGAAAGGGGTGAACCGGCCTCACCCTTTTCAGCTGGCTGGTCGTAATGTTCTGGAGGGAAGCCAATTTAAAAGTGCGACTTTTTTTCCTTTCGCGTTCCCGCCGCGGTTGATCGGCTGCGCTTCAGAAAAATGACGATGTCCCGCTCTTCAGAAATTCGGCAAAGTCCAACGCGGGTGACCAGCGGGATTTAGGAACAAAAATGACAAAGTTCAACTTTCAGAAGGTCGGCGAAGTCCCGCTGCAGGTGAGCAGGCGAATCCGCGAGAAATGACAAAGTCCAGCTTTGGAAAATTGTATGGGCAAAAAACGACAAAGCCCAGCTTTGGAAAATTTGGCTGAGTCCCGCTGGGGGTGAGCAGTTGTACTGTGCAAAATTGTCTGCGGGCGACCAGTTGCTCGACCGCCGAAAACCGCGCACTGGCTGGGATTTAGGGGTGGGGGGCTTAAGTTTGGGCCCCCCCGGGTAAGCGGAGAGCCTGGTGATGCGAGGAAAGGGTATGCTGGGTGGGGATGGGAGCCGGGCGAGCAGGTCAGGGGGCCCCGGGAAGCGCGGAGGGGCAGCTGAGGCCTAGGGGCAGGGGGGCAGGGCAGAGGCCTGGAGGCAGGGGCAGGCCCGGGGGCGGCGGGCGGGCGGGGGGGGGGGGGATGGTAGGCCCCCCCCCAGGAGGAGCGGGAGAGCGAGGGGCACCCCGGGCGGCGGAGAGGCTGGTCAGAGGGCGGAGGGCTGGGCCGGGCCTAAAGGTCACGGCCTCCGCCTGCCCAGCGGGGAGGCCCTGAGAGCAGGGGCGGGGGCGGGCTGTGCCCGGGGCGCGGAGGAGTTCCCCGGGGAGGCGCGGGAGAGCTGGCCGGTGCCCCCGGCGGAGCCCTGAGCCCGGGCGGCAGGCTGAGGGCTGGGCCCGGGCCTAAAGGTCAGGGAGAGATAGGGAGCGGGCAGAGTTTCCTGAGGGAGGGATGGAGGGTGGGAGGGAGGCAGGCAGGCAGGCAGGGAGTTCCTCTGGGAGTTAAAAAAAAGGAGACGAAGCGCTTGGCAATAAGAATGACGATGGTGGTAGTGCTAGGGAAAGAGAAAGGAGAGGTCCAGGGGAGTGGGAAGCGAAGGATCCAATAAAAAGCATCAGCAAACCCCAGTTTTACTGATATGATATAGCGGGCCCTTCTCAGAGGCAGGGTGGCTTTACCACGGAAAGAAACAGCAGACGAGAAGCCTGGGACAAAGAATAAAAAGCAAACAACGAGCACAAAGATTCAGCCAGAAGGAACAAAGAGAAAAACGGGTGCACAAGTAATTGGACAGGCCTAAAAGTCAAAGGCCAGGCAGCATCCGCTAGTGCTGCCCCAGTCAGAAGGGGCTAAGATGGCGTTGGGAGTGGGTGACTGATAGTGCTGGGAAAAAAGATGCGCCTCCAGCTGAGTCTTAAAGCGTGTGAGGCTGGCGGATTCGGGGAGGCGCTGGGGTAGGTAAGGTGTTCCACAGCACGGGACCAATGGCAGTAGTTGACCCAGCTCCGAAAGCGGACCGTCGCGTACGGGCAACGGAGAGCAGACCAGTGTCAGAGGAACTGAGGGAGCCAACGGGCGCGTGAAAATGGAGCGGTGAGCCCCGGCGGCAGGCGGAGGGCTGGGCTGGGCCGGGCCTAAAGGTCACGGCCTCCGCCCCGGCCCAGCGGGGAGGCCCTGAGAGCTGGGGCGGGGGCGGGCTGTGCCCGGGGCGCGGAGGAGGTCCCCGGGGAGGCGCGGGAGAGCTGGCCGGTGCCCCCGGCGGAGCCCTGAGCCCGGGCGGCAGGCTGAGGGCTGGGCCCGGGCCTAAAGGTCAGGGAGAGATAGGGAGCAGGCAGAGTTTCCTGAGAGAGGGTGGGAGGGAGGCAGGCAGGCAGGGAGTTCCTCTGGGAGTTAAAAAAGGAGACGAAGCGCTTGGCAATAAGAATGACGATGGTGGTAGTGGTAGGGAAAGAGAAAGGAGAGGGCCAGGGGAGTGGGGAGCGAAGGATCCAATAAAAAGCATCAGCAGTCCCGAGTTTTACTGATATAGCCGGCGCCTTTCTCTGAGGCAGGGTGGCTTTACCACGGAAAGAAACAGCAGACGAGAAGCCTGGGACAAAGAATAAAAAGCAGACAACGAGCACAAAGATTCAGCCAGATGGAACAAAGAGAAAAACGGGTGCACAAGTAATTGGACAGGCCAAAAAGTCAATGGCCAGGCAGCATCCGCTAGTGCTGCCCCAGTCAGAAGGGGCCAAGATGGCGTTGGGAGTGGGTGACTGATAGTGCTGGGCGAAAAGATGCGTCTCCAGCTGAGTCTTAAAGCGTGTGAGGCTGGCGGATTCGGGGAGGCGCTGGGGTAGGTAAGCTGTTCCACAGCACGGGACCAATGGCAGTAGTTGACCCAGCTCCGAAAGCGGACCGTCGCGTACGGGCAACGGAGAGCAGACCAGTGTCAGAGGAACTGAGGGAGCCAACGGGCGCGTGAAAATGGAGCGGGGAGCCCGGGCGGCAGGCGGAGGGCTGGGCCCGGGCCCAAAGGTCACGGCCTCCGCCCCGGCCCAGCGGGGAGGCCCTGAGAGCTGGGGCGGGGGCGGGCTGTGCCCGGGGCGCGGAGGAGGTCCCAGGGGAGGCGCGGGAGAGCTGGCCGGTGCCCCCGGCGGAGCCCTGAGCCCGGGCGGAAGGCTGAGGGCTGGGCCCGGGCCTAAAGGTCAGGGAGAGATAGGGAGCGGGCAGAGTTTCCTGAGGGAGGGTGGGAGGGAGGCAGGCAGGCAGTGAGTTCCTCTGGGAGTTAAAAAAAAGCAGACGAAGCGCTTGGCAATAAGAATGACGATGGTGGTAGTGGTAGGGAAAGAGAAAGGAGAGGTCCAGGGGAGTGGGAAGCGAAGGATCCAATAAAAAGCATCAGCAATCCCCAGTTTTACTGATATAGCCGGCGCCCTTCTCAGAGGCAGGGTGGCTTTACCACGGAAAGAAACAGCAGACGAGAAGCCTGGGACAAAGAATAAAAAGCAGACAACGAGCAGAAAGATTCAGCCAGATGGAACAAAGAGAAAAACGGGTGCACAAGTAATTGGACAGGCCTAAAAGTCAATGGCCAGGCAGCATCCGCTAGTGCTGCCCCAGTCAGAAGGGGCTAAGATGGCGTTGGGAGTGGGTGACTGATAGTGCTGGGCGAAAAGATGCGTCTCCAGCTGAGTCTTAAACCGTGTGAGGCTGGCGGATTCGGGGAGGCGCTGGGGTAGGTAAGGTGTTCCACAGCACGGGACCAATGGCAGTAGTTGACCCAGCTCCAAAGCGGACCGCGCGCAGACGGGCACCGGAGAGCAGACCAGTGTCAGAGGAACTAGGGGAGCCAACGGGCGCGTGAAAATGGAGCGGTGAGCCCGGGCGGCAGGCGGAGGGCTGGGCCCGGGCCCGAAGGTCACGGCCTCCACCCCCGGCCCAGCGCGGGGCCCTGAGAGCTCGGGAGGGGGCGGGCTGTGCCCGGGGCCTGGAGGAGGTCTCCGGGGAGGCGCGGGAGAGCTTGCCGGTCCCCCCGGCGGAGCCCTGAGCCCGGGCGGCAGGCTGGGGCCTGGGCCCAGGCCTAAAGGTCACGGCCTCCACCCCCGGCCCAGCGCGGGGCCCTGAGAGCTCGGGAGGGGGCGGGCTGTGCCCGGGGCCTGGAGGAGGTCTCCGGGGAGGCGCGGGAGAGCTGGCCGGTGTCCCCGGCGGGGCCCTGAGCCCGGGCGTCAGGCTGAGGGCTGGGCCCGGGCCTAAAGGTCAGGGAGCGATAGGGAGCGCGCAGAGTTTCCTGAGGGAGGGATGTACGGTGGGAGGGAGGCAGGCAGGCAGGCAGGCAGGGAGTTCCTCTGGGAGTTAAAAAAGGAGACGAAGCGCTTGGCAATAAGAATGACGATGGTGGTAGTGCTAGGGAAAGAGAAAGGAGAGGTCCAGGGGAGTGGGAAGCGAAGGATCCAATAGAAAGCATCAGCAATCCCCAGTTTTACTGATATAGCCGGCGCCTTTCTCAGAGGCAGGGTGGCTTTACCACGGAAAGAAACAGCAGACGAGAAGCCTGGGAAAAAGAATAAAAAGCAGACAACGAGCAGAAAGATTCAGCCAGATGGAACAAAAGAAAAACGGGTGCACAAGTAATTGGACAGGCCTAAAGGTCACGGCCTCCACCCCGGCCCAGCGGGGCCCTGAGAGCTCGGGAGGGGGGCCGAGCCGGGCGTCGGGGGAGGTGCCCGGGCGACCGGGAGCAGGCCCGACCCCCAAAGCGGAGCGGGCGGAATGGGAAGGCGGCAAAAAGTAATCAGACGGGGCCGGTTCCTTCCGCGGGCCGCCTCGGGCCTCTGCGGCACCGCAGCCCGCCTCCAGGGGCCTCTTCCCGTCCGGCCCGTCCCTCCGGAGACGCCCGGCCGGCCGGCGACTCGGGCCCGCCCGCCCCGGGCAGGCCAGGGGCCGGAACGCGTTCGCGCCCGCCGCGGCCGGACGCCGCCGCGCCCCGAGTGCAGACGGGGGTCGGGTGAAAGGGCTCTCCCCCGCCTTGCAACCCTCCAAACCCCGTCTCCGTAGCTCGCTGCAGGGCCGAGTTATTAGCCAAAAAGCTTTCCCGCCCCCCCCCGGAGTTTTGGCCCCGCCCCGCCGCCCAGCCACCCCCGGGTGGGGGCTTTCCCCTCCCGGTGACCCCCCCCAAAAGTCTCCCGCGGGCCAGGCTCGGGGGTGGCGGGGAAAGGGGTGAACCGGCCTCACCCTTTTCAGCTGGCTGGTCGTAATGTTCTGGAGGGAAGCCAATTTAAAAGCGCGACTTTTTTTCCTTTGGCGTTCCCGCCGCCGTTGATCGGCCGCGCTGCAGAAAAATGACTAAGTCTCGCTCTTCAGATATTCGGCAAAGTCCAACGCGGGTTACCAGTGTTATTAACGAATAAATGACAAAGT
>CM056205.1:65201243-65221243 GCA_029692085.1 Gymnothorax javanicus | reverse complement strand
GATGAATCAGAGTGCAAGTCCCATCATCTCAGCATCCAGTTCGGTCCCGAACCTGAGTGTTATGGCCCATCCGCTAAAATCTCCCAGGAGGAAATCCTTCAGTCCAGTCCAAGCGATCATGAAATCTCCCTCCATGAGATTATTGAAGCCCTGTTCACACAATAAGTATCCCACCCCAGGGAGCGTGGGGCCCCCAGTGGCATAGACCCCACACCAATTGGGCGCCAGTAGATCTCTTTTCACCACCACCAAAGCCCAGACATGCCATACATCTTTAGTTGGCAGAAAGGCTGAGGTCGGCTTTCGTCTTAAAAAGCGAACTACCTGCCACAGTCAAGTGATTGGGATTGGTCATACCATGGTGCGGGCAACCTTGGCGCTTATTTGTAAGGACCACCTCGTTTGCTCTCGAGAAGCTTTGCTTCATTCAAAAAGCACAAAGCAAGAAGAACCCTTTTCATCTGCAAATGCTCTCTGATTAAACCTCCCTAGCCTCCTCCTCCAGTCATGTCAACCGATGTGGTGAAAGAAAGAAAAGAAGGATATCGGAGGGCCTCCACAGTTGTGACTTTGGTGTCCTAAGAGCTTCTCTGGTCGCGAAGGGGCTTGACTTTGCACAGACGCAAAAAAGTCATTCTCCTTGTCATTCTTTAAGGCAGCCAACGGCTGCGTTGTTACCTCCAGCCCCAATGTCCACGGACCAGAGATGAGATAGACTTCCTATCTAAAACTCATCCAGGACAAAGGAGGGATTGGAATTCCACAAGGAAGCTTAAAGGGTGCTTTATCAAGATTCACAAAAAGGAGATATTATCTAAGTGTTGCTCTACGGAAAGGCTCCTGAGAAACCGCCCCAGAACTTGAGGAGTTGGCTGATGATCTTGAATTGCTAATTGTGCTGCGCGCCTCAGACAGGACTAGGAAAAGTATTCTGAGGAAGCCGGAGACAGCTATGTATGACTCCCACATTATGACCAAGAGTCATCTGCTTATCAACAAATCTGTGCGGAAATTACAGATTATGCTCAGGAGGTCCACTCCTAAACTGAACCCGTGGATGAAACACCCGAGGGTGTTCAAGACCCCCAGAAACGTAAATTCAAAGCGAAATGGCTGTATAGAATTACGCAAGAGAAATGGAGAAAATCCAGAGCGAACTTGGCCCAATGGGTTTTAGAGGGCAAAGAGAACTCGATCTGTTCAATCGATATTGAGGAAGTCGAGAAGGCTCACGCGAAGATTTGGGGGCGCGGAATTTAATTATAAGGCCTTTGTTCAATTTGTATAAGGTTCCCAAGGCAAATAACAAGCCCTTACTATCCCATAAACAGAAGTTCTGAGGTTCTCCGTGTTTCCTCAGAAAAATGAAGAGCAACAGTGCTCCTGGCCCCGGCGACATCACTCGAGATGTGATTTAGAGTGATCCCAAAGGCAAAAAGCTATGTGTAGCTTTTTAATCAAATCTTATTGTCCGGGAGGCTGCCCATGTGGCCTTAAGGGTAGCAGGACCACCCTTATCCCGAAATCCAACGATCCTTCCAAGCTCCAGGACTTGAACAACTGGCGGCCGATAACCATTGGATCTATCCTGCTTAGATCCCTGTCCAACATCTTGGCTAAGCGTCTAATGGAAGCCTGCTCCTCCCACCCCAGACACAGAGAGGCTTCATTGAGGTGCCGGGATGCGCTGAAAACTTGGTTATTATTGATAGCCTCATCCACATGTGCAAGCGATTGAAGCGTTCCCTTGCTGTGGTTTTCATCGATTTGGCTAAAGCCTTCAATACTGTGGCGCACTCAAGACATGATCGGCCAGAAAAGTGTGATGAACTGATAATAAAGCTCCCCTGTCCAGCTCCTACAGCAGCGGCTACACTTTGGTGATTAGAACCGCCAAGGTCCCACCAAAAAGAATTTTGCTCAAGAGGGGTGTGTAAAGCAAGGAGACCTGTCCCCATCCTTTCAACTTGGCTATTGATCCCTCCTATACAAACTGGATTTAATTTCGGCAGTGATTTACCACAAAGGGAGAAATCACTGCCCTTGGCTCGGGCCGATGATCTTGTCCTTAGCCAAAGTTGGGAAGGTATGGCTATCAACCTGCTATTACCGACAAATTCCTGTTCGATGACAGGGCTAAGAATAACCTTTCCAAATGCCATAGTTTCTTCATTGAAAGAAGGGCAAAAAGAAACTATGCTATCAATGATTGCAACCCATGGACCCTTGCAGGGGAAGCCCTACATCTCGTGGGTGTAGCTGAATCCGGGAAATATCTTGGGGTTCATATTGGCCCATTAAAGGGAATTTTACCCCCACCACTGACACCCTCATTGCACAACATGGTGGGTAAAATTCAGTAAGCGAAACTAAAACTATCTCAGAGAGCGTTGATACTCAATGAGTATGTTATTCCTAAGATGGTTTATACGCAGATCATGGAATGGCGGCATCTCGGTTTTGCAAGAATGTAACGATTATCAGGTCACAGCGAAGCAGTGGTTACATCTTGACCCGAGCACAACGGATTTGACTGTTTACGCCAGTAGAAGAGACGGAGGAATTATTAGAATGGCTTAAACACGCCCCATCATCCATCCCCAAACGCCTGATCAAACTCCGCAATTCTAGATGAGTGCTCCAGAAACTTCGCGAGGGCCAAATTTATTCAAGACAGGAAAATGGAGCAGCTTATCAAGGCGATTACCGAGAGAAGAGGCTTATAGTGGATGGCGCTATCCCTATAAATGAAAAAAAGAGCTTCCATTAAAAACGGAGAGACAAGAAGAGCTATCTATGGCAGAGGCTCAAAACCCAGGCATGGGTATCGAATATTCCAACATGACAAAAATCAGCAAATCTATTGCCCAAAGGTCCCCAAGAGAGAAATATCAAAAGAGTCTGAATTTATTTCGCTCAAGATGAGGACTAACCTCATAAGCACTCGGCGCCAAATCCAAACGGGCCAGACCGCTGACAGACGCAGTTTCATAGTGCAGATTGGTGTTCCCGATCTAAAGAATCCATGAGACACGGGGAAGCGTCCCAGCCTCCGGAGGAATAGAATGGCGAGCCATAACAAAATCTGCAGCATCCTAGCCTGTGAAGCTGCCAGGAACAAGTGGAAGGTTTTAAGGGAGAAACACCTATGGTCTGATGAGGGCAAACTGGGAGTGCCTGATCTAATCCTTATCAAGGGCTCTAAAGCCATGATCCTTGACGTTACGGTTTGCTTTGAAGCTTCCAAGGACTCTTTGAAAGAGGCTGATCAGAGGAAGTCAGAGAAATATCGTCCCTTTATAGGAGCTGTGAGAAAATTTGACAACTCCGTCAAGAAAGTCCGAGTTAAAGGATTTCCAATCGGGACGAGGGGCAAATGGTATTGGCCTAACATGATAACCCTCGAGAAACTGGGAGACTCTAAAGTGAGAATTGGACAAATCTCCAGACTTTTTAGCAGAAGAGTCATTCTCATTAATCTATTGATATCCTGGAAGGGCATTCAGAAAAAGCAGCTAAAGTATCACTATCTGAGTAATATGTATTGATGGTTCGTGATTCGACCGTCAAGAAGAATACAGATCATATTGATTGTCTTACTCTGGATGGTTCGTAACCGACCACTTCCAAACAACACTGAAAAGATTGACTGTATATAGTTATACTTGTATTTAAAAAAAAAAAAAAAAAGGGTCGGTAACAGGTGACCAGGTACGTTAACATGGCTGTACTCGGGCTGGGCTGGTGGTTAGGCGGAAGGTGCGCCGCTTCATTCTACAGGGCGGTCAGTATGGAGGCAAAAGTAGAGGGATAGAACTGGCTCCTCAGCCCACGTGGAGACAATAAACTCCACGGAATAACAGAGCGCTTCCACGGTCAGCCATGTTCTATGGTGACGCCGTCCTCTCATGATTGTTCGGTAGGGTACTGAGGGCACAACTAGCGAGACACCCATTAGTTACTCGCGGCATTAGGCAAGTGCCTAGGAGGCTAGGCCGTTTCGCACAGGCTCAGAATGTCAAAGTGAAGAATTCAATGAAGCTCGTGGGTAAACGGAAGTAGAGCAAACTATGACTCTACAAGATACCCAAATGCCTCACATTCAATTAGTGACGCTGCATGAATGGATGAACGAGATTCCCACTGTCCCTACCTCTTACTATCTAGAAGGGAAACCAGCCAAGGAACGGGCTTGGCAGAATCAGCGAAAGAAGACCCCTGTTGAGCTTGACTCTAGTCTGGCAACTGTGAAGAGACATGAGAGGTGTAGAATAAGTGGGAGGCCTCGGCCGTGAAATACCACTACTCTATCATTTTTTTCACTTACCCGTGAGGCGGGAGTCGAGCCTCGAGCGGGTTTCCGCCTGGCGCTGCCTGCCTGCACTGGGCGCACTCCGGCCCGGGACAGTGGCAGGTGGGGAGTTTGACTGGGGCGTGTACACCTGACAAACTGTAACGAGGTAAAACCAGAAGTAGCCTTAGGAGGACAGAAACCTCCCGTGGAGACATAAGGGCAAAAGCTCGCTGATCTTGATTAGTATGAATACAGACCGTGAAAGCGGGGCCTCACGACTCTTCTTCTGACTTTTTTGGGTTTTAAGCAGGAGGTGCCGGTGAAAAGTTACCACAGGGATAACTGGCTTGTGGCAGCTAAGCCGCTCATAGCGATGTCGCTTTTGATCCTTCTCGATGTCGGTTTCTCCTATCATTGTGAAGCAGAATTCACCAAGCTGCTGGGATTGTTCACCACCAATAGGAACATGAGCTGGGTTTAGACCGTCGTGAGACAGGTTAGTTTACCCTACTGATGATGTGTTGTTGCAATAGTAATCCTGCTCAGTACTTAGAGGAATCAAGAGGTTCAGACATTTGGTGTATGTGCTTGGCTGAGGAGCCAATGGTGCGGTTGCCCATCTGTGGGATTATGACTGAACGCCTAAGTCAGAATCCCGCCTAAACGTGAACGATACCCTAGCGCCGGTGTGGGATCTTCGGTTGGCAAGATAGCCGCCCTATTGGGGTCGGTGCGGAGTGTGTCATTGCAGTCAAGGCTAAAAGTGACGAGATGAGATGCCGCCTTCCTGAAATGCACCGCACGCTCGGTGGGGAACCTGTGCTAAATCATTCGTGAGACGCACTCAGGATTCTGGGTCAGGTTTCAGGCGTAGCAGAGCAGCAGCTAACTTGCTGCAATCTATTGAAAGTCAGCCTCGACCCAAGCTTTTGTCGGCCGGGCGGGAGTCAGGCCCCCACCTTCTCTCCTCGGTGCCTGACGGTGACCAGTTGTGCCGTAGGGGCTGCCCTGATATAGCCTAAGTTCGACGCTGGTGACCAGTTGTACTGTGCAAAATTGTTCATGGTAACCAGTTGCTCGCTTCTCGCCAAAAACCGCGGGCTGGCTGGGATTTAGGGGTGGGGGCTTGCTTGGGCCCCGGGATAAGCTGGAGAGCCTGGTGATGCGAGGAAGGGTATGCTGGGTGGGGTGGGAGCCGGGCGCAGGGCAGGGCCCCGGGGAAGCTGGAGGGGCAGCTGAAGCCTAGGGCAGGGGCAGAGGCCTGGAGGCAGTGGGGCAGGCCCCGGGAGAAGCGGTGGCCGCTGCAGGGGTGGGGATGGGTAGGGCCCCCAGGAGGAGCGGGAGAGTGAGCGGGCACCCCCGGCGGCGGGAGAGGCTGGTCAGAGGGCTGAGGGCTGGGCCCGGGTTTGAAGGGGTCACGGCCTCCCGCCCGGCCCAGCGGGAGGCCCCGAGAGCTGGGCGCGTGGCTGTGCCCGGGCGCTGGAGGAGGTCCTCGGGAGGCGCGGGAGAGCTGGCCGGTGCTCCCAGGCAGAGACCTCTGGAGTCCGGCGCAGGCTGAGGGCTGGGTCTGGCCTAAAGGTCAGGGGAGAGACAGGGAACGGCAGTTTCCTGAGGAGGGTGGGAGGGAGGCAGGCAGGCAGGCAGGAGTTCCACTGGGAGTTAAAAAAGGAGATGAAGCGCCAAGGCCAAGAATTACCCATGGTGGGTAGTGGTAGGGAAAGAGAAAGGAGAGGTCCAGGGAGGAAGCCGGGCGATCCAATAAAAAAGCATCAGCAATCCCCAGTTTACTGATATAGCCGGGCGCTTTTCTCAGAGGCAGGGTGGCTTTACCACGGAGAAAACAGCAGACCCAGAAGCCTGGGACTAAGAATAAAAAAAGCAGACAACGAGCAGAAAGATTCACAGATGGAACAAAGAGAAAACGGTGCACAAGTAATTGACAGGCCTTCAAAAGTTACTGTGGGCTGGGCCAGGCAGCATCCGGTAGTGCTGCCCCAGCCTGTGAAGGGGCCAAGATGGCGCGGGGAGTGGGTGACTGATAGTGCTGGGCTAAAAGATGCGCTCAGCTGAGTCTTAAACCGTGTGAGGCTGGCGGATTCGGCAGGCGCTTGGGGTAGGTAAGGTTCCACAGCACGCGACTCAATGGTGTAGCTGACCCAGCTCCGAAAGCGACCACCGCCGCGGGCAACGGAGGGCGGCACCAGTGTCAGAGGAGGCTGAGGGCGCCTAACGGCGCGGTGAAAATGGAGCGGTGAGCCCGGGCGGCGAGGCTGGACCCAGGCCCAGCAAACACGGCTGCCTCCGCCTGCCCAGCGGGAGGCCCTGAGAGCTCGGGCGGGGCGGAGCAGCCCGGGCGGAGGAGGTCTCGGGAGGCGCTGGAGAAGGACTGTCCCCGGGCGAGGCCTTATTCGGGCGGCAGACTGGAGGACTGGGCTAAGGCCTCAAAGGTCACGTGCCTCGACACCGCCCAGCGCGTCCTGAGAACCGGGAGCGTGGCGGGACCGGAGCCTGGCGCGTCGGAGAGGTGCCTGGGGAACGACTGGGAGCAGGCCTGACCTCCAAAGCGGAGCGGGCGGAATGGGAAGGCGGCGCCAAAGTCATCGGACGGGCCGGTTCTTCCGCGTCGCCTCGGGCCTTCGCGGCACCCGGCCCGCCCAAAGGCTCTACCCATCCGCCTGTCCTTTCCAGAGACGCCCGCCGGGTGGCCACTGGTTCCCGCCGCCCTGGCAGGCCAGGGGCCGAACGCATTCGGCGCTTCGCCGCGCCGTAACGCCGCCGCCGAGTGCAGACGGGCCGGATGAGCGGGTTTCCCCGCCTTTGCAACCCTCCAAACCTCGCCTCCGTAGCCTCGCTGCAGGGCCGAAAGTTATTAGCCAATAAGCTTTCCCCCGCAGTTTTGCCCGCCTAGCCTCGGTGGCGTTTTCCTCTCTGCAGAGCTCCCCCAAAAAGTGCCCTCAGGCCATGCTTTGGGGTGGCGGGGAAAGGGGTGAACCGCCTCACTCTTTTTCAGCTGGCTGGTCGGTTCGAGGGAAGCCAATTTAAAAGCGCGAACTTTTTTCCTTTTTGAGCTCCCGCCAAGAGCTGATCGGCCGCCTCTGCAGAAAAAAATGACAGTCTCAATTTTCAGAAATTCGCAAAGTCCAACGCTGGTTACAAGTCGTGATAATCAATAAAATGACAAAGTCCAACTTTCAGAAAAAATCGCAAAGTCCCGCTAGGGACGCCGCCGAAATAAATGTGAAAAGAC
The DNA here is from genome assembly GCA_029692085.1 of Gymnothorax javanicus. Lineage (NCBI taxonomy): Eukaryota > Metazoa > Chordata > Actinopteri > Anguilliformes > Muraenidae > Gymnothorax > Gymnothorax javanicus. The sequence goes on along the minus strand of CM056205.1, from coordinate 65,213,702 downwards.
CATTGGGGTAATTCGAAGGCGAAGTCCTGCTATGGTGACCAGTCGCCAAGTGGCCTGAACAAAAATGACAAGCCTTCAAGGGTCTTATGACATTTCGGGCGGCCTCGGGCGCGCTTCAAGACCCGGCCTCCCTCACTCACTCACTGGCGACAAACCTGACAGATTGGAGATGAGTCCCCAACCTGGCAGGGCTCGGCGCCTCGTCCTGGGGGCTTATGCGGGAGCAGTTCCTGGCAGCCTTTGGCGCCCACCGGGCGTGGCAACGGACCTCCCGACTGCTCAAGCACAAGACGGACCTCCACTCCAAGCCGCTGGGCGGGGGGTCTGAGGGTTCGGCGGGGGACTGCGCACCACGCCCTGCCCAAGGCCACAGAAACCGAAAGGAGACCGAGACGGCCGAAACAACCCCGCAGGCGTGTCCGAGCAGAGCCTGGCCGGCGTTTGACTGCAGGGAGCCGAGAGGCGCTTCCCACTCTCCGACTTCGACCAGATGGACCCCTGACCCGGACGGAACCCCACCCGGCAGAGGCGCCCGGTTCAGCGATTGGCGCAGCCCACCCACTGTCTCCGCAGCTCCGGGAGCGGGAGGCCTCCCGAGAGGGGTGGCGCCTCCGCGCCGAGTGGAAGCAGGCGCGCCTGGCCAAACCCCCGCCCAGGGCGGGCGCGCTGGCCGACTCCAGCCCTCAGCGCACGGGTCAGCTACCTGGTTGATCCTGCCAGCAGCATAATCTTGTCTCAAAGATTAAGCCATGCATGTCTAAGTACACACGGCCGGCAGTGAAACTGTGAATCGCCATTAAATCAGTTATGGTTCCTTTGATCGCCCAACGCTATTTCTGATAACTGTGGCAATTTAGAGCTAATACAGGCAACGAGCGCTTGACCCCTCGCGATGCGTATTTGCTTCAGACCCAAAACACATCCGGGTGCCCGCGCCCGCCGCCGGTGACTCTAGATAATCTTCGGCCCATCGCACGCCTCGCGGGCGGCGAGACGCCTCATTCTAATGTCTGCCCTATCAACTTCGGGATGGTATGTTCTGGCGCTACCAGTGTGACTACGGGTAACGGGGAATCAGGGTTCGATTCGAGAGGGAGCTTGAGAAACCCTACCATATCTGGGCGAAGGCAGCAGGCGCCAAGAAATTACCCAGGTACCTTTACTCGGGAGTGTAGTGACGAATAACAATACAGGACTCTTTCGAGGCCCTGTAATTGAATGAGTACACTTTAAACTTTTTAACGAGGATCCATTGGTGCGGAAGTCTGGTGCCAGCAGCCGCGGTAATTCCCAGCTCCAATAGCTGTGATATTAAAGTTGCTGCAGTTGTGCTCAGAGTTGATCTTGGGATTGAGCTAAGGGTCTGTCATGAAGTAGCCACCGTCCCAACTCCCTGCCTCTCGGGCGCCTCTATGCTATTAGCTGAGTGTCCCGGGTCCCGAAGTGTTTACTTTGAAAAAATTAGAGTGTTCAAAGCAGGCCCGGGTCAGCCTGAATACCGCAGGCTAAGAATAATGGAATAGGGATTCCGGGTTCTATTTTGTGGGTTTCCGAACTGGGGCTATGATTAAGAGGGACGCCGGGGCATCAGACAGCCGCTTAGAGGTGAAATTTGACCAAGAAGACGGATCTAAAAGTTAAAGATTTGCCAAAGTATCTTTTTTCATTAATCAAGAACGAAAGTCGGAGGTTCAAGACTAACAGATATCATTATAGTTTCGACCATAAACGATGCCAACTACGATCCGGCCAAGAGTTCTATGACCCGCTGGCAGCGTCTGGAAAACCAAAGTCTTTGGTTCCGGGGAGATAGTTGTAAAGCTGAAACTTAAAGGAATTGACGAAGGGCACCACCAGGAGGGAGCTCGCAGCTTAATTCTGACTCAACACGGAAACCTCACCTCGCCCGGACACGAAAGGATTGACAGATTGATAGCTCTTTTCTATTCTGTGGGTGGTGGTGCAGCGGTCGTTTAGTTGGTGGAGCAATTTGTCTGGTTAATTCCGGAGCAATCTAACGACTCCGCATGCTATCTAGTTACGCGTCTCCCCGAAGCCGGGCGCCCAACTTTAGAGGGACAAGTAGCGTGACAGCCACATGAGCTATAACAGGTCTGTGATGCCTTGAGATTGGGGCTGCACGCGCCACATTGAGTGGATCGAAGCGCAGGTTTACCCTTTTCGCCGACAGGCGCGGTAACCCGCTGAACCCCACTCGTGAAAGGGATCGATTGCAATTATTTCCATGAATGAGGAATTCTTGTGCAAGCGCTGGTCATAAGTCACAAGTGATTAAGTCCCTGCCCTTGTACACACCGTCACATTACAGATTATTGATGGTGGTTTAGTGAGGTCTCGACTGGCCCCGGGTCGGGTCAATACGGTTTGCCGGAGCGCCGAGAAGACGACAAACTTGACTTTCTAGAGGAAGTAAAAGTCGTGAATAAGGTTTCTGTAGGTGAACCCGCGGAAGGATCATTAACGGTCGGGCTCTCGCTGGGAAGGCCCTGAGGGCGATTTAACTTGGTCTGCTGGGGTGGCTGCACGGCAGGCCCCCAACCTTTTCTCCGGAGGCAGAGAGGAGTGAGAGGTCCTGACCCCCACACCCTAACCCCTGCCTCCGGGCGCCGCACACCTCTTCTCGCCGGTACCTACGCCTAATCTACTGCCTCCGACGGGGGCGGCGAATTAAAGACCGGAAAAGGCCCTGCCCTGAAGTTCAACCCCAACTCACTTGAGTCAGTCCTGCGAACGCGAAAAAACCTTGCACGACTTTTTAGCGCTGGATCACTCGGTCGCGGCGTCGATGAAGAACGCAGCTAGCTGCGCAGAATTAATGTGAATTGCAGGACACATTGATCATCGACACTTCGAATCAAGACCTTGTGGGTTCCGGTTCTTCCCGGGCTACGCTTGAGGGTCGCCATTTCATCTATCGGGGTGCAGAATTTCTCCCTCCTCCCCTCCCCGAGGAGGGGTGGGCCTTCTCATGGGTTGGGGGCTGTCGAGGGCGACCTCCGTCGGCAGGGCTGGCCCTCCGCCCGCCTGGCCGCCTTCGTCTCCCCTAATGCAGACCTTCAAGGCCGAGCGGCCACTGCCGCCTCACCGCCCGCCCCCCCCACCTCCGCCTCCGGGCAGCGTCCGCCCCGCCTTCCACGAGCTGCTGCCGGTGGTCCGCCCCACCTGCAAGGCTCCGCCAGACTGCAGGTGCGGCGGGTTCCAGAACGCTGCTGGGGGTGTCGGTCTGGCTCATGCTTTGGGAGGCCTCAAGCACTGGAGGCACGGAGAACCGAGCAGCGAGCGGTAGCGGCGGCAGGCGGGAGGCCTGCCCACCTGTGCCCAGACGCCCCCCACTCTCTGACTATGACTCAGATCAGACGCCGCCACCTGCTGAATTTAAGCATATTACTTAGCGGAGGAAAAGAAACTCACCAGGATTCCCCAGAAACAGCGAGTGAAGAGGGAAGAGCCTTAGCGTCAATCTCACGGCCTGGCGGGCGCGGGTACCGGTGTACGGAAGTCCGCTTCCTCCGGCGGGCCTGAGTCCTTCTGATCGAGGCTCAGCCGTGGATGGTGTGAGGCGGGTTACGGCCCCGCCACGCCGCCGGGTCTTCCCGAGTCGGGTTGTTTGGGAATGCAGTCCAAAGCGGGTGGTAAACTCCATCTAAAGGCTAAATACCGCACGAGACCGATAGTCGACAAAGATACCATGAGGGGAAGTTGAAAAAAAGAACTTTGAAGAGAGTTCAAGAGAGTGTGAAACCGTTGAGAGGTAAACTGGTGGGTCCGCCCAGTCCGCCCGGAGGATTCAACTCGGCGGTGGCGTCGGCTTATGGCAGTGTCGGCGGATCCCCGCTGGGACGCCCCGCCCGGCGATTCCATCCGCCGCCTGGCGCCTTATTTCCTCCGCTGGTGCGCGCCGCATCGGCCCGGTCGGCCAGGAAGGGCCCGGGGAAGGTGGCTTCGTTCGCCCGTGCCAGCATTACAGCCCCTCCCGCCTAACGACGCCGCTTCGGGGCAGGGGTGATCCGCTGCCACGCCGCCGCCTTACCGCCCCGCCCGGCCCCGCTGCGAGGTGTCCGCCCAGAGGCCGGGGGCTCATGCTCGGGCGGGCCCCCCGCCCCTGACGCGACTATCGACCGGGTCGGACTGTCCTAAGCGCGTGCCTGACCCGCGTCGCTACGCCGGGCGAGGATCAGCTCACTTATACGATTGTGCAGGGGTCCGCGGCGATGTCGGCAACCCACCCAACCCATCTTGAATCACGGACTAGGAGTCTAACAGCGCGAGTCAGGTGGCTCTTCTGCGAAAACCCGTGGCGCAATGAAAGTGAAGGCAGGCGCCTGCCGAGGTGGGATCCCCTTGCTCTCAGCGGCCTCGGCCGTGGAGCCAGCTGGGCGCACCAATGCCCATCTCGGCCGCCCCTCCGTCGGGAGGTGGAGCGTGGCGTCTTGTGATAGGACCTGAAAGATGGTGAACTATGCCTGGGCAGAGCGAAGCCAGAGGAAACTCTGGTGGAGGTCCGCAGCGGTCTGGATTACCGTCGGTCGTCGACCTTGGTATAGGCGAAAAGACTAATCGGCGAACCATCTGGTAGCTGGTTCCCTCAAAGTTTCCCTCAGGATAGCTGGCGCTCGACAGTCTCGCAGTTTTATCTGGTAAAGCGAATGACTAGGAGGTCTTGGGGCAGCGATCTCAACCTATTCTCAAACTTTAAATGGGTAAGCCCGGCCGCTGGCTTGGAGCCAGGCCTGGAATGCGAGACGCCTAGTGGGCCACTTTTTGGTAAGCAGAACTGGCGCTCTTGGAAGGATGAACGAACGCCCGGTTAAGGCGCCCGATGCCGATGCTCATCAGACCCCAAAAAAAGGTGTTGGTCGATATAGACAGCAGAGCAGGTGGCCATGGAAGTCGGAACCCGCTAAGGAGTGTGTAACAACTCACCTGCGAATCAACTAGCCCTGAAAATGGATGGCGCTGGGCGTCGGGCCCATACCCGGGCGCCCCGCCCGTCAGTGACAGGCTAAAGACAGTAGGAGGGCGCTGCGGTGAGCACGGAGGCCTAGGGTGGGCCCGGTGGAGCGCTTGTGAGTGCAGATCTTGCTGGTAGTAGCAAATATTCAAGCGAGAACTTTGAAGGCCAAAGTGGAGAAGGGTTCCATGTGAACAGCAGTTGAACATGGGTCAGTCGGTCCTAAGAGATGGGCTTAACGCCGTTCGGAAGGAGGCGATGGCCTCCGCCGCCCCAGCCGATCGAAAGGGAGTCGGGTTCAGATCCCCGAATCGGAGCGGCGGAGACGGCGCCCATGAGGCATCAGTCTTGATTCATAACCGATCGGAGAAGCCGGAGGGAGCCCCGGGGAGAGTTCTCTTTTCTTTGTGAAGGGCAGGGCACCCTGGAATGGGTTCCGCCTGAGAGAGGGAGAACCCGAGCCTTGAAAGCGTCGCGGTTCGGCGGCGTCCGTGAGCTCTCGCTGGCCCTTGAAAATCCGGGGAGATGGTGTAAATCTTGCGTAGGCCGTACCCATATCCGCAGCAGGTCTCAAGGTGAACAGCCTCTGCATGTTAGAACAAGGCAGGTAAGGGAAGTCGGGCAAGTCAGATCCGTAACCCGGGATAAGGGATGGCTCTAAGGGCTGGGCCGGTCGGGCTGGGGTGCGGCGGGGCTGGGGCGAGCTGCGGCTAGGCGAGGCGCCCCGTGCCCCCCGTCGCCGCCGCTGGAAAAAGGGGCTCGGCGAGGCACTGCCGCGCCTTGCCCTCCTCTCCCTCTTCCCTCCCTTTGGGGTGGGGGGCTCGAGGGTGAGTGGGGTGAGCTGGTCGTGGCGGGCAGCGCGGGGCCCGGGAAGGCGGGGCGGCGGGTGGGGGGTCGGCAGGCGGGCGGCGACTCTGGACGAAGCGCCGGGCCCTTCGCGGATCACCCCAGCTGCGGCATGACCGGCCGGGCGTTATGCCGTTCCGCGCGTCGCCTCGCTCGCCGCCTAGCAGCTGACTTAGAACTGGTGCGGACAGGGGAATCCGACTGTTTCATTAAAACAAAGCATCTCGAAGGCCCGTGGTGGGTGTTGACGCGATGTGATTTCTGCCCAGTGCTCTGAATGTCAAAGTGAAGAAATTCAATGAAGCGCGGGTAAACGGCGGGAGTAACTATGACTCTCTTAAGAATGAATATTACCCGGCCGTCAGTGAAGGTTCACGCTTGTCAGCTCGGCTCCCACCTCAAAGCAGGCTGTGTCGTTCCGCAGCATTGGTTCAGCCTTCCATGGCTTTACCACCCTAAAGGGACTCTATGTCAATTGTGACCACATGGAACTGTCTTTTCCATTATACCTTTCTGTCTGTCTTACCCTAACATGTTCCTGTATCATACCGTTGCACATTATTGCTTGTCATTGCCACTAATGTGCCTTGGGTGTTTATATTCTATGTTTCTCCATGGGCCTCCGCATATCCTCAACGGCGCCTTCCCACTATGTCTCCTTTCTTGTCCAGGATAGTCAACCAATGATGGCGAACTATCCAGGCACACCCAATATGAGGATCTATAAGCGGGGCCCTTGAGAGAGGACTTCTCAACACCCAATTGGTTCCGGGCATTAGTATTAGCACAATGATGGTCAAGTCCACCCCCACGAGGATGAGAAACGCCCCTCCTGTGGAAATCCAGGAAACTAGCATTCAGTCTCAGCCCTATCCTGTCCAGAAGAACCTCCATGAGGTTGCTTAAGCCCGCGTGCCATCCGCAATGGAGGAAGCACGCAAGATGCGATATGAACACCCGACACATGAACCAACTAAGGGCCATTTCGAGAGCCTTGTTTAAAGTCCCCAAGGCTGTGAATTGTGTTCGCTTTCTAAAGCTGGCTTAAGAACTGGTGTAAGTCCATGGTTTCCAGTAATGAGCTGCCAGTGGCAGTTACGGTTGGCATCATAGTCCCGTGGTCTTCTACAGAATGTCTACTCTGTAAAGCTTGTCTTAATTCCCCTCGCAATGCCGTCACGCATTCCCGCTCCAAACACAAAAGCATCAACGGGTACGTGCGAAGGCTTCAAATCAAGCTGAGGAGAGCCACCCCAGGTTACTCAAGAGAAAGTTTCCGTTGAACCCTGCAGCCTCTTTTACTTAAGCCCAAAAGTTACGCGTGAGGGCGTCCTACCGTACCACTCAAACGAAATGGAAGTCATCAAGATCCAAATTATTCAAATGGATCCTTGATGGAAAGGAAGAGGCGTTGTGTGATATTGACATTAAATCTGTTGAGGAGGCCTAATCCAATATATGGGGCACCAGAACGGAATTCAAAGGGCTCGGGCAATTTGCCTCCACTCCCTCAGCCGATAACCTAAGCTTCCTTTCCCCGATTAATAAGAAGGAAGTCCTTAGGGCGCTCAAGAAATTGGACATAAAGAGTGCACCGGGGCCTGACACAATTACGAGAGATGCCATCCTCAAGTGGGATCCCCAAAGGCGTCAAGCTATCCAGACTTTATAACCGAATTTTTGTTGTCAGGCAAACTTCCTCCCGACTCATAAAGAGTAGAACTACTCTCATTCGAAAACAAATCGATAAACTCTAAATAACTATCTAAACTAAATAAGATCTAAATAACTGGAGGCCTATCACCATCGGTTCCATCATACTAAGAACCCTATCCAGTATCTTGGCTAAGTGGCTTGCCGACGCCTGTCCCCCTCATCCCAGACAGAGAGGCTTTATTGAGGCTCCAGGTTGTGCCGAGAACCTGGTCATCATTGATGGACTGATCAGATTGTGCAAGAAGAATAAGCAACCACTAGCAGTCGAGATTCATTGATCTGGCGAAGGCCTTCGACACGGTGTCCCACCAACACCTGATCGAGGCTCTTTCCAGGAAAGGAATCGATAAGCTCATCGTTAACTTATTGGTGAACTCGTGCGAGGGCTGCCACACTTGCATCAAGACTGCTAATGGGCTCACCTCAAAAATCTTGCTACAAAGGGGCATTAAGCAGGGTGACCCCTGTCTCCCATTCTGTTCAACCTTGCGATTGACCCCTGCTGTATAAGTTGGAGGAACTGGGAACTGGATTAGATAATCGAGGGTAGGCACATTGCGCTCTCCGTTTTGCCGATGACTTAGTGCTTGTAAGCCAAAAGCTGGGAAAACATGGCGACCAGTCTTTCTGTGACTGATAAATTTTGTGCAATGACAAGGCCTTAGAGTGAACCCGCCTAAATGTCACAGTTTTTTGATTGACAGAATGGGCAACCGTAATTATTTGATCAATAACTGTTTCCTTGGTCTTTGGCTGGTGAAACTCTTCACCTTGTTAGGGGTTGATGAGTCAGTCAAGTATCTGGGAGTCCAGATCAGCCCTATTAAGGGATCCTGCCCCCTACCCTGATGCCTATGCTTGAAGACATGGCTTATAAGATTCACAACACCAAACTCAAACCCTCCCAGAGGGTCATACTTCTTAACTCCTATGCCCTTCCAAGGCTGGTCTATGTTGCCAATCATGGTATGGCTCGACCCACAATCCTCAAAGAATGTGACAGGATTATCAGAAACAAAAGGTAAAACAATGGCTACACCTTGACCCCTCTTCCACGGATGGGCCTCTACTCCGGCAGAGGTGATGGGGGGTCTGGGAATCCTCAAATTGTCAAGACATATTCCAGCTACTCAGTTGAGAAGGCTAGTAAAGCTACGTAATGCCGGTGATGACTGCACCAAAAGCTTTGCTAAGGCTACAATTCTCAACAAGAGTATTTCCCAACTGGTTAAAGCCGTAACCGGCGAGGAAAGGGCGATTCGGGGCGACCCGATTCCTGTATCCGATGAGGAACTCTCCACCAAATACTGGAGAAGGGTCGAGTTCGAGAAATGGCAATCCCTCAAATCACAGGGCGTAGGGATAGATGCCTTCTTCCATGACAAAATCAGTAATGATTGGCTGCGAGGACCACAAGAAGTAAAAATCTCTGAAGCGGAATTTATGGCGGCCCTGAAGTTGAGAACTAACCTCTTTGCAACGAAGTCCCTAGCAAAGAGAGGTCAAGTCCAGAATAGTCGGGACCTCCTATGCAGCCTCTGCAGGCATCATAGGGAAACGATGAGGCACCTCTTGAGCAAATGTCCTAAGCTCCAAAAGAACCGGATAGCCAACCATAATAAAATTTGCTCAATCCTGGTAGATGAAGCTCTCAGGAACAAGTGGATTGTTCATAGAGAGAAGCATGTGAGATCCGAGGCGGGCAAATTGGGGGTTCCAGACCTAATTCTGGTTAAAAACGAGGAAGCAATGATACTCGACGTTACCCTCTGCTTTGAAGTATCCTCCCTCACTCTCAAGCAGGCTGATGAGAGTAAAACCAGAAAGTACCTTCCCTTTGTGGGAGCTGTCAAGAAGATGCACAGCTCTGTGCAGACAGTCTATGTGAGCGGTTTCCCACTGGGAATTAGAGGGAAATGGAACCATCACAACAATTCGGCTCTCAGGAGGATTGGAGCCACAAAGACCAGAATCAGCATACTGGCCAGGCTCCTTAGCCAAAGAGCGTTGCTGCTGTCGATCGATACCCTAAAAGTCTTTAAGAGACTAGCGAAGAACACTGGCATCTGTTGAAACCATCTCAGGGACGCTAAGGGCGCTTAGGTCCCACACCAGAGACTGTGCTCCTATGTATATAGTTATGAATTTATTTAAAAAAAAAAAAACCACCATGAGTGGGCTACCAGTTGAAGCCTGTACCAAGGGATGTGTCCCTGAAAGACGGTGGTTGCGAGGACCTGGGCCGTTCTTCATTCTATGAGGCTCGTCAATATCTATGGGTGCGAGGGGGGGGGGGAACTGGCCCCCTGTCGACGTGAGACAATAAACACCACGCAATAGAGTCGACTGGATAGTCATGTCTTATGATGATTCCGGTCCCTATGATTGTTCGAGATGGTACCGAGGGCACAATCATGGGACACCCATAAGCTACCCCCGTGCATTAGTGCCTAGCTACTTAACCCTACGCCATCTTCGCCCAGACTCAGGATTTCAAAGTGAAGAAATTCAGTGAGGCTCGTGGGTAACGGCGAGGAGCAACTATGACTCTCTCAAGATAGCCAAATGCCTCGTCATCTAATTAGTGACGCGCATGAACGGATGAACGAGATTCCCACTGTCCCTACCTACTATCTAGCAAAAACCACAGCCAAGGGAACGGGCTTGGCAGAATCAGCGAAGGAAAGAAGACCCTGTTGAGACCCATTTAAAAGTCGAAGATGCCCTCGGAACCGCTCGACATCAATGCCTACCTATCCAATCTTTTCTCCCTGCAGCTCCACATGGCGTCATTGTGGATTATGTCATACTATGCAATGCTCTATCTCAAACAGGCTGGCTGTTGCATCCCTGTCGTTGCTTTAAGTGATTGATGGGACACTACTTGATTGGCCCATGTTGCCTAACTTGCTACTTGATGCATGTCATGCTCGATCTATGTGTCCAGAGGTTGGCATGAACAAATCAGTCGAGCTAACCTGGCCGCTTCCTTCTCTCCCTGTCACCATGCAGAATACCCAGCTAAGCGCAGAGAGGGCCTTGAGGTGCTGACTCAGTAAGGGCGAGCCACAAGGGCAGACCGGTGCGGTTCTTCAGGGGAGGAGACAGGAAGTAGGGACAGCCAAGTTAGGGCCTCCTCATTCACTCAGGGTGCAGTTCTCTTGATCGACACCACTATGTAATTGGAGTGCAAGCAAGTTCAGTGTTAACAGGGTATGCATGTTCCCTTATCACTTATGCAGCACCCTATTGAGCCCAGGATACCCCAGCCAAAGATTTGAGGAGCTAGCAGTATGGCAAAGGGGAGTAAGAGAATGAGAGCAGGGACCTACCCCAGGGTTCAGGGCCTATCTTCCCGCCTCCAGGCATTTTTTCGAGGACAGGTATATGTTCTCCTTAACATTTATGTTAAGAAGAACAAGTACCAGTCTCAGTCCGATAATAACGAGACGCACCACCATGAGACTACTCAAGCCTCGATCGACCATGAGGGCCAAGAACAGCAGGAAATCCCTGACTTCCCGATCAAGATTCCCTCTATCGGCATACAGCGTGGGGCACTCTTCACCACAGCCAAATCCCGAACTGCATTAGATTCCTAAGTTGGCACAAAGATTGGTGGGCTTGCATGGGTACAAAGAATGAGCTCCCAGCTTCAGTGATGGTTGGAATCAGAATTCCTTGGAGCTCTCAGCCCTGTGGAATCTGTAAGGATCCCTTAACTCCGCTAGAGAAGCTATCCTACATTTCCGCGAAGAGGCACAAAGCACGGAAGACAGTATGAATTTATGTAAATGCTCTTCCATCAAAACCCCGCTGGCTTCCACATCCACCCATGCCAACAGGTGCGGTGAAGAGAGAAAGAGGAAGGTACAAAGAGGTCCTAACAAATGTGACCTATGCCCCAGCAGCTTCCTGTCGTTGAGGGGTCTAACTATCCATAAACGGAAAAGCCACTCCCAAACGTTTTTCAGAGAGGCTGATCAGAACAAAAGTGGCAGTAGCCCCCAAGTGCAGTGGACGAACGATGAACTGGACTTCCTTACTAAGCTCATCCATGACAAAGAGGGCCAGAGAGGAGTCTATAAGGAAGCCAAATCACGTTTGTCGAGGTTCTCTAAAAAGCAGATCCTTGAGAAGTGTCGTCTCATCAAAAGAACCTCTTCCAAAGGGCACCCTGCACTCCCCCCGCTTGTAGGTATCGACATGGATGAGTTGGAAACGCCTCTTCCAGCTGAGCCCCCTGTGGCAAGGGCTAGAAGACGGATCCTTCTCAAACTTAAAAAGTCCCAGGGGGGCAACATTTATGACTGGACGGAGAGCAATGAGAATATCAATGACAGGATCAGTATGATCCAGAAGCTGTTGCGGAGGGCCACCCATGAAAAGCGCGTAAGGGCCAAGCACCTCACGGCTGCCAAAGTTCCACCCATGCGTGGCGAAACAAAAAGCCATCTATAGAATTACGCGAAGACAAGTGGAAGAAGTCCAAACCAACCTCGCGGATTGGATATTGGAGGGCAAGGAAAGCTCTGTTTGCAACATTGGCACTGCCGAGATCGAGAGGGCCTACAAGAATATCTGGGGATTGAGACTAAATACAAGGGACTTGGACAATTCGGCCAAAGTCCCCCAGAGCAGATAACCGCATTTTCTATCACCCCAGAAATGAAAGAGAGGTTCTCAGAGCCCTCAAAAAAGATGAGTGGCAACAGCGCCCCCCCGGCCAGACTCTGTCACCAGGGATGCCCTGTTAAACTGGGATCCCAAAGGCAAAAAGCTATGCAAACTCTTCAATAAGATCCTCTTGTCTGGGAAATTGCCTGCACGTTTAAAAGGAAGCAGGACCACCCTTATCCCGAAGTCAGATGATCCAGAGAAACTCCAAGACTTGAACAACTGGAGGCCAATAACCATCGGATCCA
>CM056205.1:65153743-65196243 GCA_029692085.1 Gymnothorax javanicus | reverse complement strand
CTGCTGGAGGATCTCAATATCTCCCTTGATGAGACTGAGAGCACTGCCCAAAGTCAATGTATTACCGAAAACCCGGATTGTCCTCCATTACTGACCCGTGGGGTTCTCGACATGTTTTTCCATGTAACTAAAATCAACTGGAAAAAGAGGCCAAGACCCGCAGGACCAAACGGCACGCTCTCTGTAGAGTAAGTTCCATTGTACAGTATGCGTTAAACGTCTTTTGTTTTGATGCCACCCGATTTACAATATTTTTGTATTTTGTGCTGTGCCCCGTGCTAAACTATTTCTTTATTTACTTTTTCCACAGTCAGTGCAGGTTGGTGGCATACCGGGTGGTACTGGAGTGGGTCCTGAAAGGCAAGAGACTCGGCAAGGACAATAGAAAAGTTTTACCAGCCTGTGTTGTTACAAGCATCCGTGACTGCTACCATTCTCCGGATGGATTGTATACTGGATTCAACGAGGCAGAAGAGGCTTTTGAACGGATCTGAAGACAATCAATCTAAAGACATTCTCACTGACTCATTTTTATATTACCTCATAGTATTTCATCTGGGACTTTTTTTCCAATACATCACAAAAAGTACTGCCACATTATGAATAATAACAGGCATGGAAACCATGCTGCTGCACATCTATATTTTTATTAGAAATGATATCGCTAAAGAATAAAGAAAATGTGTAAAATGGAAGATATTTTACAATGTTTATTGTAATTGTTAACGTTTGTTAGTATTGTGTGGTTTGTACAATAAAACAACAGTAACCAACCACAAAACTAAGTTGCATTCACTACTCACTCCAAGGGATAGCTTATCGCAGGTGTTACAAAATTGGATAAATACTAAAATAAGTACTATAAATAAGTCAATATTTGGCTCAGAATCACAAGCACACATTTTGCATATGACTTGCAAAGCTGCTCCTTTGACTGGAGATTTATCTTAGACCTGGGCACTAACTGCAATACAGACATGCCACCCACATATAAATGCAGTGTTTTATTTATGTACAGATATGGGGGCCTCATTTTCGAATGGTAACTGACTAGTAGGGTCCATAAGCATATATGCCATAAGCAGGACTTTTCTGGTGGCTTAGTAATGGACAATGAGGACCTTTACAGTTTTTTTTTCACACAAACTTTATTCTTTTCACACAAACTTTATTTTTTAATAGAAATTTAAACAAACGTCACCTCATTTGGAAAACAAAAACAAGATAATTGCAAAAATAAAAAAGGCAAAAATAAGCATGACATGTTTGTGTTTGACTTGACATTTCTCATGTTGATGCAGAAACCAATTGAGCATCCCTCATACTAACTGCTAAACCATGAAGCATGTTTTAGTATGGCTTCCTCTTTTGCAGGTTTTGGTTTTTGGGCTATGTTTATTGGTAGTGGGGGAATAGAAACATGTACTGTGGGTCTTTCAACTTGATCTTGGGGTCCAGGCGTCTCTGCAGAACTTGCACCACCATATTTTGCCGGAATGTTTGTGTAGTTGGCACATAGATCTTTTTGGGGACCCACTCTTTGGTTTGTTTTGGGTAAACCACATTAAATTGCAGTTTTCCTGAAAAACAAAAAAAAAAAATTGGACACATAGAAAACATTAATGATACAACATATACATAATATCGACCATTCAAAATATTTACTAATTTTACGTTGCAAGGAAGGAACAAAGAAATTATATCCACATAATTATAAACCATGCACTTGTAATTTGGAAAAAACAATGTTAAATTACTTTTGTGGGTAATGTCTCTTCAATTGTGTAATACTTGAATTTAGACCACAAATTACTATATTACTCATGCAGACTGACGTCTTAGTGCAGCGGGCCTGATTTGTTTAGGCTCACATAAAACAGGTGTGCGTCTCATCAAAGGTTACACGTAATGTGTTGTTTTTGCCATCAGAAGTCAGTAAGAGGACATGAATCAATATATGACAGTGAGCAATTAACTAAAGCCCACTAGGTTTGTAAAGAGGGCAAAAAAAAAAAAAGCAGATGGAAACGTTATTTTCCGAATAAATCTGCTACTGTATCGTGACGGTGTTTTGATGCCGTCGTTGCCTTCTGATAATGGTTTGCCATGTTGCTAATAGCTGGCACATAAGCACGTACAACTTGTGCAATTATCATCATTTGTTGGTAGACGCGATCCATTTAGGCTGACTAGCTAAATTAGTCGGTTAACACATTACTTTTGGTCACTTGAAGGTTCTGCGATTCAATGCGAAAATGAATGGAAACAGCTTAAAATGTCAGAAATCTATTCGATACACCAATTTGATCGCATGACAGCATGTGATGTCCCTCATAATACTTTTTATTGGCTTTAATGCCGTCAGATGGAAACGCATTTTCACCTGCTTTTTTTTTTTTTCGCATGAATATTTTTAGCAAACTTCAGATAGTTCGATTGACAAGTGGATGGAAACATAGCTAGTGATGTTATCTTTCCCCAATCATTATAACACTTACATGCAACCCCCAGGTGTTATTTCACAGTCCTTAAGCAAAATGAACAGAACTAAAAGACTCGTGATAATAGTCCAAAATTATGTGAAAATGCATATATTCACTGTGTCAGAAACAAGGACAAAACTCCATAATAGTCCAAAATGATGTGGAAATGCATAGTTTTTGGTCAAATAACATCAAAAATCCTGTAACATTACCACGTTTGTGAAAAGGGTATATAAATATACAAACATATAAGTTATATAAAAGGTCTGTAAAGTACATACCTCTGTCCTTAGTTGTAACACGGTCGGCACAGCAGTAGTCTTCAACAAACGTCTTCGTTTAGAAACTTTAAAATCTTCCGGTGAAAAGTGGTCACTACAGACCCGGAGACTATGGACGTTGACGGTCTTGATATCGCAACGAAGAGCTATCAGCCATAGCTGTAGTCTTTCATGGTCCTGAACAGGTAGTTTGTGGAAAGTCATGGATCTCCTGAACGCACGCTTCATTTGGTTGAAGCATCCAGGAAAGGAACACACTACAAACATCTTTTCATATTAATTTACCGGTGCAGTTGGAAAAAAAAAAAGTTAATTTCTGAGTGACAAAAACCAAAAATGTCTTTTTACTTCCAACTCGGGGAGCAGCCAACTTTGCTCTCGTTGACTTCGCTCTGCTTTATTGGTTCTCGTGTCGCTCTCAGCAGGATGTAAACACAGGGTTTTGTCTTCCGCGATTCTCGTTGAATGTTGTCTGGCGCAGCTACCGTAGTGAACGCCGCTGCTCGGGAGAACTGCGTGAACGCGCGAGCGTGCCTCCAGGCAAACTTACTAGAGTGAATAATAGGCTATAAAACTGTACTAAATGACGTCGTTTCGGGTAAACTCTGGATGTTACCCCTTCAGGACACTTGGATTGCAGCAGACAAGCAGTATGGAGGAATATTAAAAAGTTTTTGTGTAGTTTTATGGACCTTTTCTTTTCGGTAACCATTGATGCTCGTAATATGGATTTGCGGTGCAGGAGGAAAACCCAACGAGACTCCGGCTGCACTTCGAGGAATAAAAAACTACACCGGACTTCTCATCAGCATGAGGGTAAGTCAATAATGACTGAATTTCATTTTTGGGTGAACTATTCCTTTAAGGTCACGGCCTCCACCCCGGCCCAGCGGGGAAGCCCTGAGAGCTGGGGCGGGGGCGGGCTGTGCCCAGGGCGTGGAGGAGGTCCCCGGGGAGGCGCAGGAGAGCTGGCCGGTCCCCCCGGCGGAGCCCTGAGCCCGGGCGGCAGGCTGAGGGCTGGGCCCGGGCCTAAAGGTCAGGGAGAGATAGGGAGCGGGCAGAGTTTCCTGAGGGTGGGAGGGAGGGAGGGAGGGAGGGAGGCAGGCAGGCAGGCAGGCAGGGAGTTCCTCTGGGAGTTAAAAAAGGAGAAGAAGTGCTTGGCAATAAGAATGACGATGGTGGTAGTGGTAGTGAAAGAGAAAGGAGAGGTCCAGGGGCGTGGAAAGTGAAGGATCCAAAAAAAACCATCAGCAATCCCGAGTTTTAATGATGTTGCCGGCGCCTTTCTCAGAGCCAGGGTGGCTTTACCACAGAAAGAAACAGCAGACGAGAAGCCTGGGACAAAGAATAAAAAGCAGACAACGAGCACAAAGATTCAGCCAGATGGAACAAAGAGAAAACGGGTGCACAAGTAATTGGACAGGCCTAAAAGTCAATGGCCAGGCAGCATCCGGTAGTGCTGCCCCAGTCTGAAGGGGCTAAGATTGTGTTGGGAGTGGGTGACTGATAGTGCTGGGCGAAAAGATGCTTCTCCAACTGAGTCTTAAACCTTGTGAGGCTGGCGGATTCGGGGAGGCGCTGGGGTAGGTAAGGTGTTCCATAGCTCGGGACCAATGGCAGTAGTTGACCCAACACCGTAAGCGGACCGTGGCGTACGGGCAACAGAGAGCAGACCAGTGTCAGCGGAACTGAGGGAGCCAACGGTTGCGTGAAAATGGAGCGGTGAGCCCGGGCGGCAGGCTGAGGGCTGGGCCCGGGCCTAAAGGTCACGACCTCGACCCGGGCCCAGCGGGGGCCCTGAGAGCTCAGGGGGGGGGCGGGCTGTGCCGGGGGCGGAGGAGGTCACCGGGAGGCGCGGAGAGCTGGCCCGGACCCCCCAAAGCGGCGCTGGCGGAATGGGGCTGAGGCTGGGCAAGGGCATCGGGTCGGGCCTTGACCATGGGCCCGGCCCAGCGGGGGTCCTGAGGCTTGGGAGGGGGGGGGCGAGCCCGGGCGTTGGGGAAGGCCTGGGAACGACTGGGGAGCAGGCCCGGACCCCCCGGGCGGAATGGGAAGGCGGCGGCAAAAGTCATCGGGCCGGGCCGGTTCCTTCAACCCGCCCTGGCCTGGGTGGCACTAGCCCCCCCCAGGGCCTGGCCCGTCGGCCCGTCCCCCCGGACGCGGTTGGCTGGGCGGCAACTGGGCCCGCCTGCCCCTGGCCAGGGGGCGAACGCGTTCGCCGCCCCGAAGTTTAGATGGGGATCGGGTGAAAGGGCTCTCCCGCCTTGCAACCTCCAAACCCGTCTCCGTAGCTTGCTGCAGGGCGAGTTATTAGCCAAAAAAAGCTTTCCGCCCTCCCGGAGTTTGGCCCCTTCGCTGCCCAGCCACCGGTGGCGGCTTTCCTCCCAGTGACCCCCCCCCAAAATTCCCCTCGGGCCATGCTCGGGGTGGCGGAAAGGGTGAACCGGCCTCACCCTTTTCAGCTGGCTGGTCATAATGTTCTGGAGGGAAGCCAATTTAAAAGCGCAACTTTTTCCTTTGGCGTTCCCAAGCGGTTGATCAGCTGCTGCAGAAAATGACAAAGTCCCGCTCTGCAGAAATTCGGCAAAGTCCAACGCGGGTTACCAGTTGTATTAACGAATAAATGACAAAGTCCAACTTTCAGAAAAAAAATCGGCAAGGTCCGTTGCAGGCGACCAGTCGCCGCCGAAATAAAAAGTGACAAAGACCAGCTTTCGAAAATTCGCAAAGTCCCGCTGCAGGTGACCAGTCGTTTGCCTGAACAAAAATGACAAAGTCCAACTTTCATAAAAAAGTCCAACGGGCGACCAAGTGGGAAAACGACTAAGTCCCACCGCTGCTGACCAGTTTGATGTGGGGCGACCAGTTGCATTTGCAAAATTGACACTCGCCCTGCAAACGCGGTTTTCCTTTACAATGGAAGTCAATGGGAGTGGGGTTGAGGTATCAAAAAAAAAGGTACCGGCGGATTTCTGAGAGAGTGCCTTTTCAGACTTGAGACCTCCAGAGAGCGACTTATGGGGGCTCTCTTGAGACTGAGCACGGGAGTTGGGCGGCCTTCTCAGGGGCACGAGGGGGCATTTGGGCGCCTCCCCACCGGTTCGGGGTCCAGCCCTGATTTCGGGGAGGTGGGGCGTCCGCCTTGGGGCTTGGGCGGACATTTCCCGGCAGGCCCGGGCGCGCCAGCGTCCGCCCCCCCCTCCTTCCCTCACTCAGACTTCAGACCTCCAAGCTGACAGATTGGAGATGAGTCCCCCAACCACGAGGGGGGGCAGGGCGCCTCCCCAACAGTTCGGGGTCCAGCCCCAGTCCCGGGGCTTAGGCGGGGCGGTTCCTGGCCGCCTGCCCTCCGCCTCACTCACTCACCGACAAAGGCGGGCGATGAGTCCCCCATCCCGCCCTCCGGGCTCCCGGGACGGACCTCCACCTGGGGCCCGACAGGGGCGATGGGTCGTACCTGCGTGGGGGCGTGAGGGGGCGGGGGGCTGTTCACGCCCCTCCCCGTCACAGAAACCGAGCGAGACCGAGGCGGTCCGAAACAACCCCACAGCGGTCGAGCAGAGCCTGGGCCGGGCGTCCTGACGGCAGGGAGCCGGGAGGCGTCTCCCAGCTCCGACCCCCGATCCGGACGGACTCCGACCCGGGCAGAGGCGCTATTTTTTCTCCGGTTCAGCGCGACTTCACCCAGCCCACCCACTCGTCCTCCGCAGCCCTGAGAGCGGGGAGGCCCTCCCGAGAGAGGGTGGTGCCCCGCCCTCCGCGGCCAAGGAAGGGGGCGCGCCCGCCGCCAAACCCCCGCTCCAGGGGCGGGCGCGCGCCGACCCAGCCCCCAGCACACGGGTCAGGCTACCTGGTTGATCCTGCTAGTGGCATGTGCTTGTCTCAAAGATTAAGCCATGCAATTCTAAGTACACACCGCCGGTACAACCTATTCTCAAACTTTAAATGGGTAAGAAGCCCGGCTCGCTGGCTTGGAGCCGGGCCTGGAATGCGAGCCGCCTAGTGGGCCACTTTTGGTAAGCAGAACATTTCTTGGGATGAACCGAACGCCGGGTTAAGGTGCCCGATGCCGACGCTCATCAGACCCCAGAAAAGGTTTTTAGTCGATATAGACAGCAGGACGGTGGCCATGGCAGTCGGAACCGCAAAGGAGTGTTTAACAACTCACCTGCCAAATCAACTAGCCCTGAAAATGGATTGCGCTCGCTGGCCGGGGCCAGAGCCGCGAGGGCTAAGCCATCAGACAGAGCTAGGAGGGCGAGGTGAGCAGTAGGAGGCCGAGGGCGTGAGCACGGGAGGAGCCGTGGGCCGGGGGTGCAGATCTTAGTGGTAGTAGCAAATATTCAAACGAGAACTTTGAAGGTCAAAGTGGAGAAGGGTTCCATGTGAACAGCAGTTGAACATGGGTCAGTCGTCCGAAGAGAATGCGAATGCCTGTCGAAGGAAGGGGCGATGGCCTCCGTCGCCCCAGCGGATCGAAGGGAGTCGGGTTCAGATCCCCCGAATCCAGAGCGGCGGAGACGGGCGCCGCGAGGCGCCCAGTGCAGTGACGCAACCGATCCCGGAGGCTTGGGGGAGCCCCGGGAGTGTTCTCTTTTCTTTGTGAAGGGCAGGGCACCCTGGAATTGGTTCGCCCGAGAGAGGGGCCCGAGCCTTGAATGCGTCGCGGTTCGGCGGCATCCGTGAGCTCTCGCTGGCCCTTGATAATCCGGGGAGATGGTGTAAATCTCGCGCCGGGCTGTACTATATCTCGCAGCAGGTCTCCAAGGTGAACAGCCCCTGGCATGTTAGAACAAGGCAGGTAAGGGAAGTCGGCAAGTCAGATCCGTAACTTCGGGATAAGGATTGGCTCTAAGGGCTGGGTCGGTCGGGCTGGGGTGCGAAGCGGGGCTGGGCGCGAGCCGCGGCTGGGCGAGGCGCCGCCCCGTCCACAGCTGCTGGTAAGGGGGCTCGGCTAAGGGGGCTCGTCGTCGCACTTTGCCTCTCCCTCCCTCTTCCCGGGGTTGGGCGGGGTGGGCGCGTCCGGCGGCGCCTCCCGGCGGAGCCCGTGGAAGGTGAGCTGATGTAAGTGATGAATCGGTGTTTGGCGACGACTCCAGACACGTGCCAGGCCCTTCTCGCTAATCACCCAAGCTGTGACGCATGCCTGAGGTCGGTCGCGTGGCCGCCCTGATGCGTCACACTGTCCAACGCTCAGCAGTTGCCGTTGAACTGGTGCGGACCAGTGAATCCGGCTGTTTAATTAAACAAATGGATATTTTGCTGATGTCATCAGGGAGCACACTTCCTATCCGCTCTGCCTCCCTTTACCCCATGGTTGCCCTCCTCTGCCTCCCTTGTATTCTCTGTCTCTTTAACAAAACCTAATCAGCTGCATGACCACTACCATTTTATCAACTGTGCAACATGTTTCTCTGGTGATAACAAGTTGACTGGCATCCCACTTATCTACTGTTATCGATGCTTGACCAGTCATATATCAATGCCATTAACTCCTGTGTTACCTTCAGTGCTAACCTTTGCTTGACCATCCGCTGCACTGTTGGTTGTCATGTAGTGTCTGGGTGATGAGGGTTGCGTTGCATAGCTAATGCAACTATTCCCTGTCCCTTTGTCGCTATACAGAAAGCCCGAAGTGTCCCATAGAACCCCAAGCACCGATCCAGAGCAGGGTTGATGACCTTGGTTTCGATTAGTGCTGACAATACCTGTCTTTTCTCTGTCTCACCCAGAGTGGGAAGCATCTCCCATTGGAGATCAGAATATGGCATTGAGAATGGGCTGGATAGGCTCAGGTCCACCTTTCCTAATCTGAAAAAAAGCCTCACAAAAGGCGAGGAAAATAATCTTCCTCAGGGGAGAGTTTCAAGTCGGGAAATGCTCAATATCTAAACCCTCAGTCGCCTCCACCTCCAGTCAGGCCATCAGATGTGGGGTAAACATAAGAAGGAAAAACTCGAGTGGCGTTTTTGGTTGCGAAATGTGCCCTAAGACCTTCTCTACTCAGAGAGGCCTCACCCTGCACATACGTAACAGACACCCTGCGGCCTTTTTCAAAAAGGCTGATGCAATCCCCAGCACCTCCCACTCCAATCGCATATGGACTCAAGATGAATTTGACTTTCTAGTTAAACTCATCCGAGACAAAGGGGACGAGCGGGGAGTGTACAAAGAAGCCAAGCTCCATCTTAGTAGATTTTCTAAGAGACAGATCAGGGAGAAATGCCGACTCATACGTAGAAAATCTACAGTAGTTCCTTCCTCTCCCCCTAACCCGGTGGCCGTAATCGATACTGATGGGCTAGAAACCCCGCTTCCTCCAGTGCCCCCCATTTGCATGGCCAAGAAACGAATATTGAAGAAGCTTAGTAGACCGTTGGGGGGCACTTACACAACTAAACTCCTGGAATGGAGGTTGATCAATAAAGCTATTCACGAACTGCAAACTAAGCTTCGCAAAGGTAACCTCAGTAAAGCTAAGGGGCGAGTCTTTCCCAAGGCACCCAAGCGCTATGTAGTCCACTTATCCACCCGTAAAGCGTTCTACAGAATAGCCCAATCCGAATGGAACAAATCCAAAGCCAAGGCGGCCAAGAAAATCCTCGAAGGGAAGGATGACTTCTCTTGCTCCATTCCACCAAACGATGTCCAAAGGGCCTACAAGTCAATCTGGGGGCCTGAGACTGACTTCAAGGGTCTAGGCCAGTTCGCTAAAGTCCCCAGGGCTAACAACCTCATTTTCCACAGCCCTATTAAAAAGAAAGAAGTCCTCAGGTCCCTCTTGAAGATGAGTAAGGACAATGCACCTGGTCCTGATGCAGTCACCCGCGATGCAATCCTTCAATGGGATCCCAAAGGTGGGAAGCTCTGTAAGTTATTTAATAGAATCTTGCTTTCTGGGAGACTCCCCGCGCGTCTCAAAAGCAGCAGAACCACCCTCATCCCAAAAACTAACATCCCAGCAAAGCTTGATGATTTGAATAACTGGAGGCCTATCACAATTGGGTCTATCCTATTGAGATCTCTCTCTAACATCTTGGCCAAGCGCCTCTCAGAAGCCTGCCCCCCCCCAAGACAGAGAGGTTTCATAGAGGCCCCAGGGTGCGCCGAAAACCTTGTAATAATTGATGGACTCATCAGTTTATGCAAAAGGACCAAGCGCCCCCTGGCGGTCGTTTTCATTGACCTGGCTAAGGCCTTTGACACGGTTTCACACCTCCATATGCTCGAAGCTCTTAAAATCAAGGGCATGGATGATCTTATCATCAGTTTCATTAAGAGCTCATGCCAAGGATGCTACACATCCATAAACACCACTCAAGGTCCCACGAATTGTATCCCGATATTGAGAGGTGTTAAACAAGGGGACCCCCTATCCCCTATTCTGTTCAACATGGCAATCGATCCCCTGTTGTATAAGTTGGATGAGATGGGCATGGGATTTGAACTCGGTGAGAGCAAAATTACAGCCCTTGCCTTCGCTGACGACTTAGTGCTATTAAGCCAAAACTGGAGCGGGATGGCCACGAACCTTGCTATTGCAGATAACTTCTGTTCCATGACAGGGCTACGAGTCAACCCTTCCAAGTGCCACAGCTTCCTGATTGACAAGAAGGGTAACAGGAAATTCTCTGTTAATGAATGTATGCCCTGGTCACTCGCCGGTGAACCTCTCCACCTCATTGGAGTAAATGAGTCCACAAGATATCTTGGAGTCCAGATTGGCCCATTAAAGGGCATCCTACGCCCTCCCCTGATATCCACTCTTGATGAAATGGCACAGAAGATCCAAAGGGCCGAGCTTTAGCCATCCCAAAGACTAATCCTACTTAAGGATTATGCAATCCCTAAGTTCATCTATGCAGCGGACCATGGCATGGCAGGTTCCACTGTATTGGAAGAGTGTGACCGCATTATCAGGAATAAGGTCAAATCATGGCTCCACCTTGACGCCTCTACAACCGATGGCCTCATTTATTCGAGTAAAAGAGATGGCGGTCTGGGATTTCTGAAATTATCCAAGCATATCCCTTCCGTCCAGCTCAAGAGACTAATCAATCTCAGAAACTCAGACGATGCTTGCGCCAGTACTTTTGCCAAAGCTGGCATCCAAAACAGAAGAATTGAACAGCTGATCACAGTAATGACCGGTGAAAAGCGGCCCATCACCGATGATACCATCCCCATCTCGGGCAAGGAACTTTCAATCAGCGCATGGAGGGACGCTGAGTTCCTTAAGTGGCAATCCCTTAAAACTCAAGGGTTGGGCGTTGAAACCTTCTGCCACGATAAGATCAGCAACGACTGGCTTAAAGGTCCTCAGGAACGTCAAATCAAGGAATCAGAGTTCATCTCTGCCCTTAAGATGAAGACTAACTTGGTAGCTACACGCTCCAAGGCCAGTCGGGGGAAGACGGCCCATGAACGCGACCTACTCTGTAGGTTATGCAAACACTCCCGTGAAACCTTGAGGCATATCCTAGGGAATTGCCCAAAGTTGAAGAAAAACAGAATGGCGAACCACAATAAAATCTGCGCCATTATTGCAATCAAAGCTGCTAAGCACAAATGGCTCATCCATAGAGAAAAACATATCAGGGCCGAAAATGGACAATTGGGCGTCCCAGATCTTATTTTGATCAAGGGCCCCAAAGCCATGATTCTAGACGTCACCATCTGCTTTGAAGCCTCGAAAAGCACCCTGATGGAAGCAGATGAGAGGAAGACTAACAAATATCTTCCCTTCGTTGGTGCCGTGATGAAGCTAGATTCCGCCATCAAAGAAACGCGGGTTTGCTGATTCCCACTAGGGGCAAGGGGCAAATGGCACTGCCCCAATAATACAACTTTGAGCAAAATTGGAGTTCCCATGCCGAGAATCACAAGAATCTCAAAACTGCTCAGCAGGAGAGCCGTACTTCACTCCATTGACTCCCTAAAAGTCTTTAAGAGACTGACCAGAAACTTGTAAATACCCATTTTGCTGTACATAGTTGATGGTTAATTGGAAAAAAAAAAAAAAAAAAAAAAAAATTTGTGTGGGCTACCAGTAGATCCATCCTAGCTCCTTAAGCTGCTTCGCTACGGCGGTGGTTAAGCGTGGACGTTGGGCCGTTTGACATTCTATGGAGCCCGTCAAATTCTATGGGTGCGAGAGGGAGAGAACTGGCTCCCCGTCGACATGAGACAATAAACTTCATGGAAAGGAGTCGACCGGACGATCATGTCCTATGAATCGGCCGGTCCTCATGATTGTTCGAGATGGTATCATGGGCACAATCATGGGACACCCATATGTTACCCCCGTGCATTAGCGCCTTGCTTCAAACCCTAGGCCGTCCTCGCCCAGGCTCAGAATGTCAAGGTGAAGAAATTCAATGAAGCACGTAGTAAACGGTGAGGAGTAACTATGACTCCCTTAAGCTAGCCAAATGCCTCGTCATCTAATTAGTGACGCGCATGAATGGATGAACGAGATTCCCACTGTCCCTACCTACTAGCTTGACTCTAGTCTGGCACTGTGAAGAGACATGAGAGGTGTAGAATAAGTGGGAGGCCTCGGCCGCCGGTGAAATACGAATAATGGCCGGGTGATTGTGACTCTCTTATGATCAACACCACCCAATTGCCAGAAAAGGGGCAAACACATGGTCTCGCAATTCTCGCCCCGATCCCGAAAACTCCTCTTCCTGACTCCCTCAACCCTGCCTCTCTCTAACAATCCATCCTGTCTTCTCTTGCAGCTGCCGGCTATGTCATCGCGATGCATATCTATCACTAATATCAATGCTTCCTCCATAATCCGAAACTGTGCTTATGTTTCATGTCACAGATTATCACAATTTATTGTGCTATCCCTGCTGCATCATTGGTTGTCGTTTAAGTGACTTACGGACCTGCGTAGCCAACTCCTACCTAACGCAGCTATTCCCATGTCTCCCTGTCACTATGCAGAAGCCCTAGTGAGGTACCGTGTGCCTGGTGTGCGGAATTATAGTGAGACAGTCCATAGGGCATCAGACAAGCGAAGCCAAGAAATTTCAGTCAGGTGCAGGGCCAGACAATCACGCTAGGGTGCGTTTTTGTTGCTTGATGACTCTGATGTGCAGCATTTGACATGTGAGCAAAGCATAACAAGGCGGGCGCTTCTCTTCCTCTTCACCACTCAGATCACTAACCCTAGCCTGCGAAACTATTTTCTGAGCTGGAAGAGACGTCATCATGGCTTCTGTGAGAGTCATGCCTTACCTGAGAACGGGTCAGGGTGCGAGACCCGCCGTCCCTGAACACAGATCCACCCCTAGAAAGTCTCAGAGTACTTGCCTAGGCATGAGATACCGGAAAGCCTTCTCCAGCCTCAGTCCCAAAGCTTCTTTGCGGACAGTCATTAAAATGACAAGGCTCCATTCCCCCAAGGGAAACATGACCTCCCCGAACGTCATGAGCACTCCAATGCACAAGACTAATATCTCAGCCGTGCGTAAATCACTCTTCACCACTAAGAAGGTATCGAATAGTATTCCACTCTTCAGTTGGCTTAAAGACTGGAGGAGAGCGATGGGAACGAAAAATGAGCTACCCAAATCAGTATGGGTCGGAATAGTCATTCCTTGACAAGCGCAACCGTGCTTATTATGCGATACCATGCTAGACTCGGCCAGAGAAGCTTCCTCCCACTTCAGTAAAAAGCAAAAGGCCAGGAAGACAACATTCCTATGTGGGCATTGCTCTGTGGTCAAGCCCTCCATCGCTTCTATCTCCAGTCATGCCAACCGATGTGTTTCCAGCAAGAAACGGAAGGAATTGAAGGGCCCCCTAAAGTGCAACCTTTGTCGCAATGAGGACTCACTATCCACATGCGTAAAAGCCACACTGCGGCCTTCTTCAGAATGGCTAAACTGAGTCCAGTAAGCTCCCTCCCTGAATCTAAGGGGTCAGATGATGAGATTAATTATCTCACTAACCTCTTACGTAGCAAAGGAGATCAGAAGGGAGTTTCCAGAGATGCATGTGCGAAACTGACAAGGTTTTCTAAAAAGCAGATTGTGGCGAAATGTCGCCACATCAAAAGAAAATCTAATATCAAACCCATTAGCCCTTGTCGCCCACCCACTGGTTTCTACGTTAATGGGCTTGAGCTCCCGCTCCCGATTACTCCACCCATTAACAAGGCAAAGCCTCGATTACTGAACAAGTTCAGTAAATCATTGGGAGGCAACTGCCCGAATAGTCTCCTTAGACTGGATAGCATCGAACGAACTGTGCGCAAGATGCAAAGGAGACTCAGAAGAACCGATCCTGGTAGGATCGTGTTAATGAAAGGTACAAGGGCTGCCAAACCATTCAGGAAACGGATCCTCAAGCGTAAAGCCTTATATAGGATTACGCAAACAAGTGGAGTAAATCCAAGGCTAAACTAGTCAACTGGATCCTTGAAGGGAAGGAGGATCTAAACTGTGATATACCTGCGAAGGAAATTGAAAGGGCCTACCAATCTATATGGGGCACAAAGACTGACTTCAGAGGTCTTGGACAGTTTGCCAAAGTCCCAAAGGCGAACAATACTACCTTTCATTATCCTATCAAGACTCAAGAAGTCCTAAGATCCCTCAACTGCCTGGGTGCCTCAAGGGAAGCAGAACAACTCTGATTCCCAAATCCAATATGCCAGAAAAGCTGCATGATCTTAACAATTGGAGGCCTCTCACGATTGGGTCCATCTTACTAAGATCTTTTTCGAACATATTAGCAAAGCGACTCTCAGAAGCCTGCTCCCCCCACCCGAGACAGAGAGGCTTCATCGAAGCACCGGGTTGTGCAGAGAACCTCATCATAATTGATGGCCTCATCAATCTCTGTAAGAGATCGAAGCGCCCTCTTGCGGTAGTCTTCATTGATCTCGCTAAAGCATTCGATACGGTATCGCATCAACACATGATTGAGGCTCTGCGGAGAAAGGGCGTCGACGACCTAATTATCAGACTCATAGCAAGCTCTTACAAAGGGTGCCACACCTCGATAAGCACAAAACAGGGCCCTACAAACCGAATCAGCATTAAAAGGGGAGTCAAACAAGGTGACCCGCTCTCGCCGATTCTATTCAACCTTGCTATTGACCCCCTTCTTTACAAACTGGATGAACTGGGCACCGGATTTGAGATTCAAGGAAAGCAAGTCACTGCCCTCGCCTCTGCTGATGACCTAGTGCTATTGAGTCAGAATTGGAGCGGTATGGCGGTCAACCTAGCAGTAACTGACAAGTTCTGCGCTATGACAGGTCTTAAGGTCAACCCCGCCAAATGTCACAGCTTCCTCATTGAAAGGAAAGGAAAGAGGAAATACTCGGTGAACAAATGTGCGCCCTGGACTCTGGCAGGGGAAGCTCTTCACCTTATTGGAGTTGACGAGTCCACCAGATACCTTGGCGTGCAAATCTGACCGATAAAGGGCATACTACAACCTCCGCTCGTTCCCACGCTTAACGAGATGGTGAACAAAATTCAGTTGGCGAAGCTTAAACCATCTCAGAAGCTGGTCTTGCTTAATGAATATGCTATTCCCAAATTGGTTTACGTTGCAGACCATGGGATGGCCGGGTCCGCCGTCCTTCAAGAATGCGATCGCATTATAAGGAATAAGGTTAAGTTATGGCTCCACCTTGACTCATCCACTACTGATGGCCTTCTCTACGCCAGCAAAAGAGATGGAGGCCTCGGTATTCTTAAGCTGGCTAAACACATTCCGTCAGTCCAACTAAAAAGATTGATTAAGCTCCGTTGCTCGGACGATGAATGTGCCAGATGCTTCGCGAACGCAACCATTCAAAACAAGAAAATTGAGCAATTAATTAAGGTCGTGACTGGTGAGACACGACCTATGGCGGGTGACTCTATAGCCATCGATGATAAGGAGCTCTCCACTAGCTCATGGACGTACGTTGAGCTAGACAAATGGAAGTCCCTGAAAACTCAGGGCATTGGCATTGAAGTGTTCCGCCATGACAAAATCAGCAATGACTGGCTGAAGGGCCCTCAGGCCAGAAACATCAAAGAGTCAGAATTCATCACTGCTCTTCGGATGAGAACGAACATGGTTGCCTCGCTCACAAAGTCCAAACGTGGCCAATCGGCAAAAAGTCAAGACCTACTTTGCAGACTGTGCAAGAAAGGCAAAGAAACCATGAGACATATTCTGGGAAGATGCCCCAGTCTCAAGAAAAATAGAATGGTGAGCCATAACAAAGTCTGTGCGTTACTGGCAATTGAAGCAGTCAAGCACAAATGGCTGGTGCTTAGAGAGAAACACCTCAGATCTGATGATGGGCGATTGGGCGTTCCTGACCTCATACTCATCAAGAGTCCCAGAGCCATGATTGTGGATGTCACAATCTGTCTTGAAGTCTCCAAGAGCACCCTACCTGATGCCGATGAAAGGAAATCCAAGAAGTACCTTCCATTCGTTGGTGCGGTGAAAAAGCTGGACAGCTCGATCAAGAAGGTACGTGTCTATGGATTCCCTATGGGCGCTAGAGGAAAGTGGCATCGACCAAATGGGAAAATCCTGGAGAGGATCGGTTCAAGCAGATCAAGGATTGGGCGACTATCCAGACTGTTTAGTAGAAGAACCCTTCTACAAACCATTGACACACTAAGAGTCTTTGGTAGACTGGTCAGAGGAAAGTGAGCAAAGGGCATCTCTGAACCAGTATAGCCGATTTGAAGGCCCCCCCTTCCACCATTGTCTGTTGTAAATAGTTAATTTGTTGAAAAAAAAAAAAAATGCCTTCCATCGGCGGGCTACCAGTTAATCCCACATGATGGTGGTTAATGTCTTTGGCGTGGGAAACCGGTGAGCCGTTGTGCATTCACCTAAGGCGTGTCAGCTTCTATGGGTGCGAGTGGGAGAGAACTGGCTCCCTCTCGACGTGAGACAATACACCACAAAATAGAGTCGGTCAGACAACCATGTTTTATGGCATGTCTGGCCCTCATGATTGTTCGAGAAGGAACCGTGGGCACAATCAGGAGACACCCATAAGTTACCCCCGTGCAATAGTGCCTAGCCGCTTAACCCTAGGCCATCTTTGCCCAGGCTCGGAATGTCAAAGTGAAGAAATTCAATGAAGCCCGTGGTAAACGGCGAGGAGCAACTATGACTCTCTTATGATAGCCAAATGCCTCGTCATCTAATTAGTGACGCGCATGAATGGATGAACGAGATTCCCACTGTCCCTACCTACTATCTAGTGAAACCACAGCCAAGGGAACGGGCTTGGCAGAATCAGCGGGGAAAGAAGACCCTGTTAAGACCCATTTAAAAGTCGAAGATGCCTTCGGAACCCATCAATGCCTACCTAACCAATCTTTTCTTCCTGCAGCTCCACATGGCGTCATTGTGGATTATGTCATACTATGCAATGCTCTATCTCAAACAGGCTGGCTGTTGCATCCCTGTCGTTGTTTTAAGTGATTGATGGGACACTACTTGCTTGGCCCATGTTGCCTAACTTGCTACTTGATGCATGTCATGCTCGATCTATGTGTCCAGAGGTTGGCATGAACAAATCAGTCGGAGCTAACCTGGCCGCTTCCTTCTCTCCCTGTCACCATGCAGAATACCCAGCTAGCGCAGAGAGGGCCTTGAGGTGCTGACTCAGTAAGGGCGAGCCAGAAGGGCAGACCGGTGCGGTTCTTCAGGGAGGAGACAGGAAGTAGGGACAGCCAAGTTAGGGCCTCCTCATTCACTCAGCGTGCAGTTCTCTTGATCGACACCACTATGTCATTGAGTGCAAGCAAGTTCAGTGTTAACAGGGTATGCATGTTCCCTTATCACTTATGCAGCACCCTATTGAGCCCAGGATACCCCAGCCAAAGATTTGAGGAGCTAGCAGTATGGCGAAGGGGAGTAAGAGAATGAGAGCAGGGACCTACCAGGGTTTAGGGCCTATCTTCCCCGCCTCCAGGCATTTTTCGAGGACCCGTATATGTTCTCCCTTAACGTTTATGTTAAGAAAAACAAGTACCAGTCTCAGTCCGATAATAACGAGACCACCACCATGAGACTACTCAAGCCTCGATCGACCATGAGGGGCCAAGAACAGCAGGAAATCCCTGACACCCCGATGCGCATTCCCTCTATCGGCATACCGCGTAGGGCACTCTTCACCACAGCCAAATCCCCGAACTGCATTAGATTCCTAAGTTGGATTTTCAGACATCTTCAGTGGTGTAACAACTTTAATGCCAGTGATCCTGCCGAGTACGCCAAAGATGTAACACAAGGTTAAGACACCAGCAAAGTTGTTTGACGCCAAAGAAGACCAAAACACGGCTGCAAATAATGTGGGGTTTATTGCTTACACAATGTAGACAGAAGGGGGGAAGTAGGGGGACAGCTGCCCACCTTCAGGATAATAATACACACAGCAATCACAGATAGAAAAACCCAGTCAACCTAATTGTCAAAAAACCCACTGAAAAACATGCCAGTAGGTCTAGGATGAACAGGAAAAAGCCACTACAAATACAATCAAATTTGGGGTAAAAAGGTACAAACCACACAAATAGGTAAAAAAAAAGACCTAGTAGAACAGCTAACCCCTTACTACAGCCAGGGGCCCACAAAATGACAAGCTTAAAACCCTACAATTAAATACAGTTTAAATAGTGTTACACAAAATTGTAACAGTTACTTTATTAAACTCATAAAGTGTTAACAAGGATAAAATCAATTCCACTCTACTAAATACAAACCGATATCTATGCTGGGCCACTGGCTGAAGTACTTGGTGGCGCACAGTGTCTCAGTACAGGTTGGCCACCCTGTCTGGGACAGAAACAAACACAACCAAACAAAACTAACAACACACCTACAGATGGAAACTAGAATACCAATCTACACAACCAATCTGTAGAGTCTGAACAGGTCAATCAAACAGCTGCATCACATACCAAGTATCTAACACACATCACACCTACAAACAAAAGAAAAATCCTGTACACCACCCCCTGCACAAAAGGTGACCAAACAAAAAGAGGAACCCGGCACCTTCAACTTCCTGTTTATATATGGCAGCCAATCTTTACAAGCCAGGCACTTCCTGTTGCTCAGAACCACAGCTCCCTAGTGCCCTGGCCTAGTCATTGCACCCACCCACCATCAACATAGTCCATTCTCTTACACCCCCCTCCACTTTTCCTCAGTCCATCCTTGGGCTGGCTTCAAGCATTCCCATATTGTTCTAGTGGGATGCCTTTGGTGGTGGATGTGACCGTCTTAGTCCGCCGGTGTCCGAGGTGGCGTGTCTTCCTCAGGCGGCCTTACAGAGGGGGGTGCAAGTTGTCAAAAGGTGGTACCGGGAACAACC
Organism: Gymnothorax javanicus; assembly: GCA_029692085.1. Classification (NCBI taxonomy): domain Eukaryota; kingdom Metazoa; phylum Chordata; class Actinopteri; order Anguilliformes; family Muraenidae; genus Gymnothorax; species Gymnothorax javanicus. The sequence continues at coordinate 65,177,113 of CM056205.1, read as the reverse complement.
AAGGAGTCGGTGGTCCAGGTCCGTCTGATGGTCCAAGTCCATCTGCTGCCCCCCGCTTCCTCAACACGAGCCTGTAAGTCAGAGGACAAGGCGAAGCAACTTTCTATGCAACACCCTTTCTTTCCCACCCCCTTTTCTGGTTTAACCACATAAACAGGAATGTCAATGTTTGGTTGTTTAATTACCACATATGGCATACTATGCCAGAAATTAGCCAGTTTACCTTGTCCCTTGGGACCAACATTACGAACCAAAACCCTTTCTCCCACCATTAAAGGCCCAAGGAGACTTTGACTATCATGTTGTTTCTTTTTGATGCTGCCCTGCCCCTACAGTCAACTCACCAGCTCTTCTGTAGGCATAGTGCAGGCGCTCGTGATGTCTTCTCACCCACTCCTCCACAGTATTCTGTTGATCCACGGGGTGTCTCAACATCACATCCAGAGGGGTCCTGACATGCCGGCCAAACATGAGGTAGGATGGTGTATACCCTGTGGAGCTGTGGACAGTGTTATTATAGGCATGCAGCATTTTCTGGTAAGTAGTCAGCCCACCTGTGTTTTTTTCTCATCCACCAGAGTTCCCAGCATGCCCAGTAGGGTGCGGCTGAATCGTTCTGTGAGACCGTTACCCTCTGGGTGGTAAGGTATAATGACTATTTTTACAGCCGTATAGATCACAGAGCTGCTTCACCACTGCCGCCTCAAAGTTTGGTCCCTGGTCCGAATGAAACCGGATGGGCAGCCAAAATACTGTATAACCTGCTGCCACATCACTCTCACTGTGGTTGCAGCAGTTTGGTCTCGTGTGACCGCTGCCCACGCAAACTTGGTGAAGTGGTGGGTCAAGACCAGGATGTTTTGAAGCCCCCAACTGCTGCTTTTTGAGGGACAGAAAGTCCATGGTGACCAATTCAAGAGGGTAAGAGGCTGCCACAGGAGTCAAGCCAACGGCGGCGTGCCAGGCCTTTTTTCCTAAGGTTGCATGGTTGACATTCTGAGCACCATTTCTGGACATCCGTGGACATGTGTGGCCAGTAGTAGTCAAAAATGTCCCATCTTATCATAGCACCAAGTGAAGGCCTCTTTCTGCAGACCTTGAGGGAGCAGGAGTTGGTGGCTCAGCACGGATCTTGGATACACCGACACAGAACGCCTTCCTGCAGCTGAAGACGGGCATCTCTCAACAGCCTCAGTACTCTGGGACCCTCACGTTGTCGTTCAGGAGGCCGCAACGGTCTCTTTGTCTGGAAAAACCACAGCACACGAGATATTATGGGGTCTTGCTGCTGCACTTCTGCCCACCTTTCTGCTGTCCAGTTCTGTCCTATTCTGGAACCCCCAGAGGACAGTGTGTGGTCCTGTGCTGGTATTGCAGAACCTTGAACAGGATCCCAAGAGGCGAGCTTGCACCACTTGACGGTAACCTCTTGGAACCCTGGAACTCCACGCCATCATCTTCATCTGGCACCACTGCAGCACCTGTTGGATATTGGGACAGAACATTAGCATTTACATTTGATTTGCCAGAGCGGTGCTTGACCTGGAACCTATAACTAGCCAACCGAGCCACCCAACGTTGCTCCACCGCCCCCAATCGTGCTGTGGCCAAATATGCCAGAGGATTGTTGTCAGTGTACACAGTGAAGTCTGAGCCAAGGAGATACTCATGAAACTTTTCAGTGATGGCCCATTTAAGGGCCAATAGTTCCAGCTTGAAGGAACTATAATTAGCATCATTGCGTTCTGCACCCTGGAGACCTCTACTGGCATAAGCAATGACCTTTTCATGTCCATCCTGTATCTGTGAAAGGGGCCCCTAAGCCTTGATGGCTTGCATCCGTATAAAGCAAAAAAAAGGTAGAGTGAAATCCCAAATGCCAGGACTGGTGCCTGCGTGAGACCTTGCTTTAGGGACAAAAATGCTGTTTCACATTCACTGGACCAACTCCATGGAGGGCACAAAGCTCTAGATTTAGGGTTTATTTGTAGGATACCCACCCAATAGCTTATGCAATGGTGCCGCTGTTTGTGAGAATCCCTTAACAAACCCAAGATAATACCCAGCCAGGCCAAGGAATGCTCGTAGCTCTGTTGGGGAACTTGGTACCTTCCACTGCTGAACAGCCACCACCTTCTCAGGGTCTGGAGCTATGCCAGCATCAGATACCACATGGCCCAGGTATTGAACGTCAAAAGAGCTTGCATTTTTTCTGGTTTCAACTTTAGACCCTGCTGGAGAGGCGAGAAAAGCGAAATCAGGGTCAAGATGGGCATCAAAGTCTGCAGCAAAAACAATCACATCATCCAGATAAATCAGCAATGATTGATAGTTTTGATCCCCAAGCAACTCTCCATTAAGCGTTTGAAAGCTTGCTGGGGCATTGCACAATGGCATTCGTTGGAACTCAAACAACCCCATAGGGGTTGTGAATGCAGTTTTGTCCTTATCCTTTTCATGCATTTTTTGACCTGCCAGTAACCAGACGCAAGATCTAGGGTTGAGTACCAGCGGGCCTTTTTAAGCTGGCCAATGCTTCCTCCCACCGTGGTAGTGGATATGAGTCCTTTCTGGTTACTTGGTTCAGCTGCCTATAGTCCACACAAAGGCGTAATGGAGCCATCCTTCTTTCGACTAGCACTATAGGGGAGGACCATGGACTTGAACTTGGTCTGATTACGTCTGCATCCAACATTCGCTTAGCAAAAGCTCTGACCTCACCGCACAGATTTGGGGGAATCTCATATCCTGTCTAATAGGGGCTGCATCACCTGTTGGGATCTCATGCAAGATGGTATCTGTGCAGCCATATTCTTCCTCATGTTGTGAAAAGACAGATTGATGTTTAGTCAACAGCGTCGCCAGTTTATCCTTTTGTTCAGCAGACAATTGAACCCCTTCTAGGTCAAATTCAGGTGGCGGTTGGGTGTTTACACTCCCTGTTCCTACAGTGTTGACTGGCACCCCACTTCTTCATCCAGGACCCACTGCAAGTCTGGACCATCATCAAACACTTCACACATCTAATGCCAGCAATTCTCCCAACTTCTGGTATGGGTATACTGCCAGTGGTGTATTACTGATGAAGGAACGTTAACCTGCATTTGGCCGCTTTTTCACAGTCACCAGGAATGGGCCACCAACAACCCATCTCGTGTGAGGCAATGGCTCCATAAGGGCTTCATAACCGACCACAGGGTCCACTTCTGCTCTACAGTTCAGCAGCACCTCCACGATTACCTGGTGCGGTCACAGGGCGTCTCCTTGCCATGCGTGCATAGCCCACAAACCCTCTGGTGATATAAGCGATGTTCCTTTTGGCAGATGTGCATGGCCTTCTGCCACATGGCCCTTCCCTAAGGTGTTCATGGACGGCTGCTGCTTGACTTCACAGGGGAGCAGTGTTCTGAAACAAGACTTGCCACACTTCTTTAATAATGTTCATCCCCACTAAACCAGGAACTGTTAGACAGGAATCTTTGACTACAATTACCCCCCACGTTTGCCAGGCTTACACCAGCCACGTCTACCTGAAGTGTTACATACCCCCCACGGGATCTCTTTGCCATTGGCTGCTCTCAGCTTTAGCCAGGAGGTTGGATTCTTTAGCCGTTGACCATTCTCCAGAAATGTTCTTCAAACCAGTCCTGATGCATCATGGATACCTGGTATCCAGCAAGCATGAGACGTCAACTCCATCCATAGAAACCTGGATCAGGGGGCATTCTCCAACAAGGCCACAAGGGGGCAGATTTGTGTGTAAAGTGGCATTTGGCACTGTGGAGTTGGCTACATGCAATGGCAGAGGGCTTGTATTGGGTAGGTCAGGTGTTGGTGTAGGCAGTGTCGGGGGACACAAGTGAAGGGGCAACAATTGGGTCAGAGACTGACTTAAAAGGTGCAGGGTTTACCAGAGGTACTGCTTGGGGAGGGGTGGGACATGAATTTTCATCTGACCTGGGGGAGTGTGGAGGATGGATCCTTTGTTAATAGGCCTGCTGTTTGATCCTCAACAGCAGGGCACACACTAGTTTAAATTGGCCTGTGGGTTCTGCTTAGGGCACCAATATGACCAGAGCAACAATTGAAGCAAATAGGGCGTCCTTCTTCATCGTTTCGCGTGGCCCAGGTTGTTGTCCTGCCCTCTGGTGTCTTGGGCCTGGGGAATAGCTCCGTGATCTTTAGGGACCTGCAGTGAACCATGGCTCTGTGGGCTCCCCTCCAGTCTGGCTCTCTGGAATTCTTCTCTAATACCCCTGCAGGAGAGTCTGTGAAAGATTGTTCACCTGGAGTTCAACTTCCTTGGACAACTCTGTTTTGAGTTCCACTTTGAGCCTCTGAAGATCATCATCCCAAGGTTGCTTTTGTGGGTCAGTCTTCACTGTTCCCAACACGCATGGCCATCTTCCTCTCTAATCCAGCACGCAGTACTGGGTTTTCACATCTGAAAACTTAAGAGTGTTATCCAATGTCACCTTTAGTCTCAGGTCCCTCTTCAAACAATCGTCAAACAGCCCAGCGATGAACTGGTCACGATCAGCACATCTGGGTTCAGGATATTTCTGGCATCGTTGACCATCATCTTTTGCCAACACTCCTGTAGACGAAAGTTTAAAAACTCTCACACTTTCTTCAGAGCGTTGCCTACAATTGAAGAACAGAGAGCTAGTGACTGAGGCAGAGGCAGGGCTGGCATACAAATAGCTTTTGGAACACTTTAGCAACTGTGTCTTTCTCAGTGTCAGGCAGAATGGCCACCTCACGCTTTGCTTCCCCATCTAAGCAATTAATTATAATCAAGCTGGCTTTCTACAGGTACAGCATACATTCTAAACCACATTTCTAAATCACATTTCCATTGTTTAAAAGAAATTTCATTTGCCCCTTCCCCTGAGAATCTAGAGCCATCATGTATGGAAAAAAAAGATGGCATAGAGAAAGCTCTTGGTCTCCCACCTCCCTCATTTTGATTTTCAGACATCTTCAGTGGTGTAACAACTTTAATTTGTCGCCCAAAGATGTAACACAAGGTTAAGACACCACCAAAGTTGTTTGACGCCAAAGAAGACCAAAACACGGCTGCAAATAATGTGGGGTTTATTGCTTACAATGTAGACAGGGGGGAAGTAGGGGGGAACTGCCCACCTTCAGGGTAATAATACACACAGCAATCACAGATAGAAAAACCCAGTCAACCTAATTGTCAAAACCCACTGAAAAACATGCTCAGTAGGTCTAGGATGAACAGGGAAAAAGCCACTACAAATACATTCAAATTTGGGGTAAAAAGGTACAAACCACTGCAAATAGGTACAAAAAAAAAGACCTGTGGTGAACAGCTAACCCCTTACTACAGCCAGGGCCCACAAATGACAAGCTTAAAACCCTACAATTAAATACAGTTTAAATAGTGTTACACAAAATTGTAACAGTTACTTTATTAAACTCATAAAGTGTTAACAAGGATAAAATCAATTCCACTCTACTAAATACAAACCGATATCTATGCTGGGCCACTGGCTGAAGTACTTAGTGGCGCACAGTGTCTCAGTACAGGTTGGCCACCCTGTCTGGGACAGAAACAAACACAACCAAATAAAACTAACAACACACCTACAGATGGAAACTAGAATACCAATCTACACAACCAATCTGTAGAGTCTGAACAGATCAATCAAACAGCTGCATCACATACCAAGTATCTAACACACATCACACCTACAAAAAGAAAAATCCTGTACACCACCAACCTTACCCCCTGCACAAAAAGGTGACCAAACAAAAAGAGGAATCCCGGCACCTTCAACTTCCTGTTTATATATGGCAGCCAATCTTTACAAGCCAGGCACTTCCTGTTGCTCAGAGCCACAGCTCCCCTAGTGCCCTGGCCTAGTCATTGCACCCACCCACCATCAACATAGTCCATTCTCTTACACAAAGATTGGCGGGCTTGCATGGGTACAAAGAATGAGCTCACAGCTTCAGTGATGGTTGGACTCGTAATTCCTTGGAGCTCTCAGCCCTGTGGAATCTGTAAGGATCCCCTTAACCACGCTAGAGAAGCTATCCTACATTTCCGCAAGAGGCACAAAGCACGGAAGACAGTATGAATTTGCGGTAAATGCTCTTCCATCAAACCCTTGCTGGCTTCCACATCCACCCATGCAAACAGGTGCGGTGAAGAGAGAAAGAGGAAGGTACAAAGAGGTCCTAACAAATGTGACCTATGCCCCAGAAGCTTCCTGTCATTGAGGGGTCTAACTATCCATAAACGGAAAAGCCACTCCCAAACGTTTTTCAGAGAGGCTGATCAGAACAAAAGTGGCAGTAGCCCCCGAGTGCAGTGGACGAACGATGAACTGGACTTCCTTACTAAGCTCATCCATGACAAAGAGGGCCAGAGAGGAGTCTATAAGGAAGCCAAATCACGTTTGTCGAGGTTCCAAAGTTCCACCCATGCGTAAGCGGAAAACGAAAGCCATCTACAGAATTACGCAAGACAAGTGGAAGAAGTCCAAATCCAACCTCGCTGATTGGATATTAGAGGGCAAGGAAAGCTCTGTTTGCAACATTGGCACTGCCAAGATTGAGAGGGCCTACAAGAATATCTGGGGGATTGAGACTAAATACAAGGGACTTGGACACCGGCCAAAGTCCCCAGAGCAGATAACCGCGATTTTCTATCACCCCAGAAATGAAAAGAGGTTCTCAGAGCCCTCAAAAAGATGAGTCGCGACAGCGCCCCCGGGCCAGACTCTGTCACCAGGGATGCCCTGTTAAACTGGGATCCCAAAGGCAAAAAGCTATGCAAACTCTTCAATAAGATCCTCTTGTCTGGGAAATTGCCTGCACGTTTAAAAGGAAGCAGGACCACCCTTATCCCGAAGTCAGATGATCCAGAGAAAGTCCGAGACTTGAACAACTGGAGGCCAATAACCATCGGATCCATCCTCCTCAGATCGCTTTCTAATATTCTAGCTAGACGCCTTTCCGAAGCCTGCTCCCCCCACCCTCGTCAGAGAGGCTTCATTGAGGCCCCTGGCTGTGCGGAGAATTTGGTCATCATTGATGGCCTTATCAGATTGTGCAAACGAATCAAACGGCCATTGGCAGTAGTTTTCATCGACCTCCCCAAGGCCTTTGACACGGTAGCCCATCCTCACATGATTGAGGCTCTTAACCGCAAGGGGGTCGACGACCTCACTGTCAAACTTCTGACCAGCTCATATGAAGGATGCCACACGTTCATCAGAACCGGCCAAGGCATCACCCGCAAAATCAGATTGAAAAGAGGAGTCAAACAGGGCGACCCGCTGTCCCCCATCCTCTTTAACCTCGCTATTGACCCCCTTCTCTACAAATTGGAGGAAATAGGGAGTGGTTTTGAAGTGAGCGGAAAGCAAATCACTGCCCTAGCCTTCGCTGATGACCTGGTCCTCCTCAGCCAAAGTTGGGAAGGAATGGCCCGTAACCTCGCCATTACTGACAAGTTCTGCAAAATGACCGGACTGAGAGTCAACCCGTCTAAATGCCATAGCTTCCTCATTGAGAAGAAGGACACGAGAAACTATTCAATCAATGATTGTCTGCCGCGGTCCATTGCGGGGGAGCAGATCCACCTCATTGGGGTCAATGAATCCGCTAAATACTTGGGGGTAAATATCGGCCCCTTAAAGGGAGTGCATCCCCCCCTTTGATCCCATGGTTAAATGACATGGTGCGGAAGATTCAAGAGTCCGAGCTGAAGCCTTCGCAGAAAGTGGTCTTACTTAATGACTATGCCATTCCCAAACTTGTTTACATCGCTGACCACGGTATGGTGGGTTCCGCAGTCCTTCAAGAGTGCGATAGAATCATTAGGAGTAAAACCAAACAGTGGCTCCATCTTGATTCTTGCACCACAGATGGGCTCATTTATGCCAGCAAGAGAGACGGAGGTCTAGGAGTCATTAAGCTGGCAAAACATATCCCGGCCACCCAGATCAAGCATATAATTAAGTTACGCAACTCGGAAGATGAATGCTCCAGAAGCTTCGCCAGGGCCACGATACAGAATAAAAAATTGGAGCTCTTGATTAAAGCATATACTGGTGAAAGGAGGCTTATAGTGGATGACTCGATCCCTATAAGCAGCAAAGAGCTTTCCATCAAGTCATGGAGGAACTCTGAGCTTCTGAAGTGGCAGAAGCTCAGATCCCAAGGCGTGGGCATCGATGCTTCCCAACATGACAACATCAGCAATGACTGGCTTAAAGGGCCATCCGTGAGGCAAATCAAGGAATCGGAGTTCATTACCGCCCTTAAGATGAGGACCAACCTCATCGTCGACGCGATCTAAATCGGCACTTGGCAGAGCTACCGGTTCCTTTGACCTGCGGTGCAGACTTTGCACGCAATCCCGAGAAACGTTGAGACACCTATTGGGAAAATGCCCCAAGCTTCGAAACAATAGAATGGCGGGCCACAACAAAATCTGTGACATCTTAGCTGTCGAAGCTGCTAAGAAGAAATGGAAAGTCCTTAGAGAGAAGCACTTAAGGACTGAAGACGGGCAAGTGGGCGTTCCTGATTTAATACTGACTAAGGGTTCTGAAGCCATAATCCTGGATGTGACAATCTGCTTCGAGGCATCCAGAGAAACCGATGAGAGAAAGACCAGGAAATACAGACCGTTTGTTGGAGCAGTGAGAGGTATGGATGACTCCATCTCTAAAGTACTGGTCAGGGGCTTTCCTGTCGGTGCCAGAGGGAAATGGTACCAACCGAACATGCAAACCCTTAAAAAGATAGGGTTGTCTAAAGTGAGAATTGGACGTATCTCCAGATTATTCAGCTGCAGGGCTCTTCTGTACTCCATTGATACCATAAAAGCCTACAGAAAAGCGGCAAAAGAAGCCCAGTTAATTTTATAATTCTTCTTAGACCCTTAAGGGTTTATATTCTCAATGTTTGGGAGAGTCGTAACCGACCGACCCCTAAGACATCTTTTGTACATGTATATAGTTCTTCAGCTTGTATATATTTAAAAAAAAAAAAAAAAAAAAAGGGCCGGGTCACCAGAAGATCAGTCGCTTGGAAATGGGATCGTTAGAACGGTGGTTAAGCGTGGACAGTGTGCCGTTCTTCATTCAAGAGGGCATCAACTTCTATGGGTGCGAGAGGGAGAGAACTGGCTCCCAGTCGACGTGAGACTATAAACTTCACGGAATAGAGTCGATCAGACAGCCATGTTCTATGGTGATGCCGGTCTTCTCATGATTTTTCGTGAGAGTATCGAGGGCACAATCATGAGACACCTATATGTTACCCCCGTGCATAGTGCCTAGAAGCTAGGCCATCTTCGCCCAGACTCAGGATTTCAAAGTGAAGAAATTCAATGAGACTCGCGGGAAATGGCGAGGAGCAACCATGACTCTCTCAAGATAGCCAAATGCCTCGTCATCTAATTAGTGACGCGCATGAATGGATGAACGAGATTCCCACTGTCCCTACCTACTATCTAGCGAAACCACAGCCAAGGGAACGGGCTTGGCAGAATCAGCTGAGAAAGAAGACCCTGTTGAGCTTGACTCTTGTCTGGCACTGTGAAGAGACATGAGAGGGGTAGAATAAGTGGGAGGCCTCGGCCGCCGGTGAAATACCACTACTCTTATCGTTTTTTCACTTACCTGGTGAGGCGGGGAGGCGAGCCCCGAGCGGGCTCTCGCTTCTGGCGTCAAGCGCCCGGCTCGCACCGAGCGCGACCCGCTCCGGCGACAGTGGCAGGTGGGGACGCCTCGAAGTCAGAATCCCGCCTAAACGTAACGATACCCTAGCGCCGTGGATCTTCAGTTGGCAACGGATAGCCGGCCCTATCGGGGTCGGTGCGGAGTGCCGCTCGTGTCAGGGCTGGGGTGCGGACAGATGAGATGCCGCCCCTCTCCTGAAATGCACCGCATGTTCGTGGGGAACCTGGTGCTAAATCATTCGTAGACGACCTGATTCTGGGTCAGGGTTTCGTGCTTAGCAGAGCAGCTAACTTGCTGCAATCTATTGAAAGTCAGCCCTCGATCCAAGCTTTTGTCGGCCGGGGCAGGCCGTGGGGCCCCCCTCCTTCTCTCCGGGTGCCTGACGGGTGACCAGTTGTACCAGGGGGCTGCCCTGATATAGCCTAATTCCGACGCGGGTGACCAGTTGCGGCGCGTAAAATTTCCAGAGTCCCCAAAGGGTGCCCATTTGTACCAGGGAAATGCCCTGATATAGCCTAAGTCCGACGCGGGTGACCAGTTGTACTGTGCAAAATTGTCTGCGGGTGACCAGTTGCTCGCTCGCTTAAAACCGCGCACTGGCTGGGATTTAGGCGCGGGGGGCTTAAAGGGGACCTATGATGCTAATCCTTCTTTTAATACATATTAGTAATGTTATAATGTTAGTTGTCCATACTCAACCACTGAAAAGTTTCTAAACATAAGATACAGGCGTTTTGCCGTAATCCAAGAACGTGATTTCGTGAACGTGATTTCCTCTCTGAACAGCTCCTCCCGAGATCTTCACGAGATCTGGGCAAAACCTGACGTCAGGTTGTGCCGTCCAATTAGTACAGACCTTGCCAGAGCCAACCACTGCGCTGGGCCTGCCCACACCGGACACAATTCTAGCAGGCACTAACAACGGCAGATCATACTATGCCTTAGTAGCGTCGACACTTTTGGAAATACAAAAGAAGAACCGCAGATCATTTGAGGTGCAATTTTGTTAGTATCTCTCCCAAAGCTACTTGTCCATTTACTTTTGGACGCAAAGAAAAACAAATATTTCTCTTCGAAAAGATGATGCCACCAGAAATCAGTGGGTAGCTTTTTTGTTTGCTGGCAGCAAACAGCCACGCCAAAGGAACGCGTTAGCTGTTTGTGCTCAGCATTTCACCAAAGACAGTTTATCAATAAAGGATAATTCGACACAGGATAAGTGTTTCAGCTGCTTCTCAAACCTGAAGCAGCTGCATCGATCAAGCGCTCGGAGCCACAAGCTGTAAGTAACGATATAACAGCAAATAATGTAAGTGAAGCTAGCGTGTTACGGGTGGCTAGCAGGACCGCTAGCGATAGTTAGCACTAACAACTGGCCTCAAGTGCAGGCTTTCTAAAATATCTGAAGATAAAGCCTGTATTGGTCGCGACTGTCCTTGTCTCAGACACAGAAGCTGTAAGTTGCTTTTACTGCATTAGCCAACCTGATGTGATAGCCAGTTGATTGTGGCTGTAGCACAGCGGCTAACGTAGCCAAGTTACTGCTGCTAATGTTTGCGTCCTAAATATGCAAGAGTGATATCAGGGGAAATTCTACAGAAGGTGCGTGAACATAAACCTCATTTGAAGCTAACTTTTAATACTTGTTTATAATTTGAATGCTTGGTACAACTGTTCACAGTAACAGAACTTGCTGTCTGTAAAACCTGTATTGCAAAGGTTTGTCTCTGTGGTTATGACCGCTCGGTTACCAGCTACTGCATGTTAGTTCGCGTGCTCTGCTAATTAAAAATGCTCCTGGTTAACTTATATGCAGTAATTCTGATCGGTATGCTTGTATTACTTCGGTAAGCATCAATGTGGCAGTTTCATCATAACGTTGCCCGATTGTAGCCTCTACAGTTAGTGATCGCTTCACTTATCCATGACCGGGATTAGCCGGATGCTTCACAAATGTCTGAGTAAGCTCTCTGGTGCTACCGTGAAAGCAATGCGAAATGCAGAAGCTCTACCGGTTTACAAATGATTTCTCTGCACTACCTTGACATAATTTCATCCCCCTTTAGAAATTGTTGTGGCTAATAAAAAGCCGAAAAAGGCGGAGATTAAATAGGTAATTCTTTCCTGTAGAAGTGATCAATTCGCTAGCTCCTCATAAGCGACTTGTCCGCGCTAACGGAACTTACAGTCTGCAAAACCTGTATTATGTTCATAACATAACCGAGCTTTCTCTATCTGTCGCGTACTATCCATAAAGCTGCTTTCACATCAGACATGAAACGAATTTTTCGCAGGACAGATTAGCCTACATTCAAAGTCAATGCGAAGACGCGAATACACGTTTTGGGCACATCAAGCCGCTTTCACACGGACGCGAAACGGATTTTTCGCGCGACAGATTAGCTACATTCAAAGTCAATGCAAAGACGCGAATAACAGGCGTTATGGACGCGTTAAGCAGCAATTCTGATCGGTATGCTTGTGTTACTTCGGTAAGCATCAATGTGGCAGTTTCATCATAACGTTGCCTGATTGTAGCCACTACAGTTGAAGCTAACCGGAGAGGTGCTGTATGTGTCTGCCGAGTTGGGCTGGAGTTAGACCAGACGTAGATTTTGCAGAGCTTGGGGTGCGTTTTTGGGTGCTTATGAAACGATCGCTTCACTTTTCCATGACCGGGATCAGCCGGATGCTTCACAAATGTCTGAGCAAGCTCTCTGGTGCTACCTTGAAAGCAATGCGAAACACAGAAGCTCTACCGGTTTACAAACGATTTCTCTGCATTCCCATCGATTGAATATTAAATTCTTTCCTGTAAAAGTGATCGATTCGCTAGCTCCACATAAGCAACGGTTCACGCAGACGGAACTTACGGTCTGTAAAACCTGTATTATGTTCATGACATAACTGGAGCTCTATCTAGCTCTCGCACACTATCCATAATGCGCCCATTTTCCGCGAGGAAAAGCTGGTCATTCCGAAGCAATAAGTAAACCATTACCACAGGCAATTTCCGAAAAGGTCGTTTAGCCTGGAACTTTCGCCCCTCCGTCATATACCAGCGCGGAAGCTGTTCGTTTCTCCACGCTAACAACACACCACAGCTATGCACACGAACCAGCAGGTTCGAATACACACCGAAGCAGTCCGTAAGCTGTTGGTCCACTTTTAGCTGCCCCTCACTGTCCATGTTTCCCTCTAAACTCAGACCCACCGGATTTCTACGGTCTCCGGTCTACACTTGGGCATGTCGACCCGTTCTACAAATGTGTCTATATGGGGTGGATTCTAGCTTCCCCTGCATCCTAGCTAGGAGTAGTAAAACTGCGGTACTCACCAACTGTTGTCAGAGCAAACTGTTGCCGAAAAGCAAATTCGTGCTTGAGCTGCCAGACTTTCGCACTGCGTCCTCCACTTTCGCCGTTGCGTTTATTATAATAAGTTAATTTCATTAGATCCATACACATGTACTGCGTTAGATTGCGGAATTTGCCCGCCGTTTCCTTATCAGATGGCAGCCATGTCTCAAGTTTCACTCTGGGGAGAGGGACACGGAAAACTGCGTTCTGCTGCCTCGTCCCGCCCAACTCCGCCCTCCACAGAGCTGCCCTGTCAGAAGAAAGTGGGCACACGGGGGAGTGGGGGCTATAAGCGGAAGAGCCGCCCCAGTGAGGCGTTTCAGGCAGAGACCACTATGGACTACAAATGGGGTTTTTTGAGGATGGCAGTATGAGCGAAATAAGTACCTTTTCTTTACTTTGCGCGATCAGGAGTACTCTAGGGGAGTCAAACATCAAAATATAAACTTGGAAAAATGGCATAATAGGTAACCTTTAAGTTTGGGCCCCCCCGGGGTAAGCGGAGAGCCTGGTGATGCGAGGAAGGGTATGCTGGGTGGGGGTGGCAGCCGGGGGGGCGGGCGGGCAGGGCAGGGCAGGGCAGGGGGCCCCGGGAAGGGCGGAGGGGCAGCTGAGGCCTAGGGGCAGGGGCAGGGGCAGGGGCCTGTAGACAGGGGCAGGCCCCGGGGAGAAGCGGCGGGCCGTGGGAGGGGGGGGGGATGGTAGGGCCCCACAGGAGGAGCGGGAGTGCGAGTGGGGCACCCCGGCAAAGCGGAGAGGCTGGTCAGAGGGCGGAGGGCTGGGCTCAGGCCTTAAAGGAATAGTTCACCCAGAAATGAAATTCAGTCATTATTGACTTACCCTCATGCTGATGAGAAGTCCGGTGTAGATTTTTATTCCTCGAAGTGCAGCCGGAGTCTCGTTGGGTTTTCCTCCTGCACCGCAAATCTATATAACGAGCGTCTATGGTTACCGAAAAGAAAAGGTCCATAAAACTACACAAAAACTCTTTAATATTCCTCCATACTGCTCGTCCGCTGCAAGCCAAGTGTCCTGAAGGGTTAACATCCAGAGTTTACCCGAAACGACGTCATTTAGTGCAGTTTTATAGCCTATTATTCACTCTAGTATGCTTGCCTAGAGGCGCGCTCGCGCGTTCACGTGGTTCTCCCGAGCAGCGGCGTTCACTACGGTAGCCGCGCCAGACAACGTTCAACGAGAATCGCGAAAGACACAACCCTGTGTTTATATCCTGCTGAGAGCGACACGAGCAGCACACAAACAAAAGAGGGATCTGCCTGCATGTGATTTGAAACTTCAAAAGGAAAAAAGAAAAATGTCCGAGGACGAGCACAAGTTCTTTGCTGAGCCTTTTCTCTTTGAGCCGGAGTATACAGACGAGGAACTCAGACAGACGGATGAAGCAGCCGCAGCTCGACCAGAGCCACAACCAGCGGCGGACTACAGACCTCGGGCATCGGAAACATGGTGGTGTAAATGTCAAGAATGTAAAGCTATGCCAACCGAAGAGGAGAGCCTTTGCTGTTTAGATTTGGATTTGTTGATGCCACTGCTGGAGGATCTCAATATCTCCCTTGATGAGACTGAGAGCACTGCCCAAAGTCAATGTATTACAAAAACCCGGATTGTCCTCCATTACTGACCCGTGGGGTTCTCGACATGTTTTTCCATGTAACTAAAATCAACTGGAAAAAGAGGCCAAGACCCGCGAGGACCAAAACGGCACGCTCTCTGTAGAGTAAGTTCCGTTGTACAGTATCGTTAAACGTCTTTGTTTTGATGCCACCCGATTTACAATATTTTTTGTATTTTGTGCTGTGCCCGTGCTAAACTATTTCTTTATTTACTTTTTTCCACAGTCAGTGCAGGTTGGTGGCATACCGGGTGGTACTGGAGTGGGTCCTGAAAGGCGAGAGACTCGGCAAGGACAATAGAAAAGTTTTACCAGCCTGTGTTGTTACAAGCATCCGTGACTGCTACCATTCTCCGGATGGATTGTATACTGGATTCAACGAGGCAGAAGAGGCTTTTGAACGGATCTGAAGACAATCAATCTAAAGACATTCTCACTGACTCATTTTTATATTACCTCATAGTATTTCATCTGGGACTTTTTCCAATACATCACAAAAAAGTACTGCCACATTATGAATAATAACAGGCATGGAAACCATGCTGCTGCACATCTATATTTTTATTAGAAATGATATCGCTAAAGAATAAAGAAAATGTGTAAAATGGAAGATATTTTACAATGTTTATTGTAATTGTTAACGTTTGTTAGTATTGTGTGGTTTGTACAATAAAACAACAGTAACCAACCACAAAACTAAGTTGCATTCACTACTCACTCCAAGGGATAGCTTATCGCAGGTGTTACAAAATTGGATAAATACTAAAATAAGTACTATAAGTAAGTCAATATTTGGCTCAGAATCACAAGCACACATTTTGCATATGACTTGCAAAGCTGCTCCTTTGACTGGAGATTTATCTTAGACCTGGGCACTAACTGCAATACAGACATGCCACCCACATATAAATGCAGTGTTTTATTTATGTACAGATATAAGGGCCTCATTTTCGAACGGTACCTGACTAGTAGGGTCCATAAGCATATATGCCATAAGCAGGACTTTTCTGGTGGCTTAGTAATGGACAATGAGGACCTTGAGAGTTTTTTTTCACACAAACTTTATTCTTTTCACACAAACTTTATTTTTTAATAGAAATTTAAACAAACGTCACCTCATTTGGAAAACAAAAACAAGATAATTGCAAAAAATAAAAAAGGCAAAAAATAAGCATGACATGTTTGTGTTTGACTTGACATTTCTCATGTTGATGCAGAAACCAATTGAGCATCCTCATACTAACTGCTAAACCATGAAGCATGTTTTAGCATGGCTTCCTCTTTTGCAGGTTTTGGTTTTTGGGCTATGTTTATTGGTAGTGGGGGAATAGAAACATGTACTGTGGGTCTTTCAACTTGATCTTGGGGTCCAGGCGTCTCTGCAGAACTTGCACCACCATATTTTGCCGGAATGTTTGTGTAGTTGGCACATAGATCTTTTTGGGGACCCACTCTTTGGTTTGTTTTGGGTAAACCACATTAAATTGCAGTTTTCCTGAAAAACAAAAAGAAAAAAAATTGGACACATAGAAAACATTAATGATACAACATATACATAATATCGACCATTCAAAATATTTACTAATTTTACGTTGCAAGGAAGGAACAAAGAAATTATATCCACATAATTATAAACCATGCACTTGTAATTTGGAAAAAACAATGTTAAATTACTTTTGTGGGTAATGTCTCTTCAATTGTGTAATACTCGAATTTAGACCACAAATTACTATATTACTCATGCAGACTGACGTCTTAGTGCAGCGGGCCTGATTTGTTTAGGCTCACATAAAACAGGTGTGCGTCTCATCAAAGGTTACACGTAATGTGTTGTTTTTGCCATCAGAAGTCAGTAAGAGGACATGAATCAATTTATGGCAATGAGCAATTAACTAAAGCCCACTAGGTTTGTAAAGAGGGGCAAAAAAAAAAAGCAGATGGAAACGTTATTTTTACGAATAAATCTGCGACTGTATCGTGACGGTGTTTTGATGCCGTCGTTGCCTTCTGATAACGGTTTGCCATGATGCTAATAGCTGGCACATAAGCACGTACAACTTGTGCAATTATCATCATTTGTTGGTAGACGCGATCCATTTAGGCTGACTAGCTAAATTAGTCGGTTAACACATTACTTTTGGTCACTTGAAGGTTCTGCGATTCAGTGCGAAAATGAATGGAAACAGCTTAAAATGTCAGAAATCTATTCGATACGCCAATTTGATCGCATGACAGCATGTGACGTCTCTACGCAATACTTTTTATTGGCTTTAATGCCGTCAGATGGAAACGCATTTTCACCTGCCTTTTTTTTTTTTTTCGCATGAATATTTTTAGCAAACTTCAGATAGTTCGATTGACAAGTGGATGGAAACATAGCTAGTGATGTTATCTTTCCCCAATCATTATAACACTTACATGCAAACCCCAGGTGTTATTTCACAGTCCTTAAGCAAAATGAACAGAACTAAAAGACTCGTGATAATAGTCCAAAATTATGTGAAAATGCATATATTCACTGTGTCAGAAACAAGGACAAAACTCCGTAATAGTCCAAAATGATGTGGAAATGCATAGTTTTTGGTCAAGTAACATCAAACATCCTGTAACATTACCACGTTTGTGAAAAGGGTATATAAATATACAAACATATAAGTTATATAATGGGTCTGTAAAGTACATACCTCTGTCCTTAGTTGTAACACGGTCGGCACAGCAGTAGTCTTCAACAAAGGTCTTCGTTTAGAAACTTTAAAATCTTCCGGTGAAAAGTGGTCACTACAGACCTGGAGACTATGGACGTTGACGGTCTTGATATCGCAACGAAGAGCTATCAGCCATAGCTGTAGTCTTTCATGGTCCTGAACAGGTAGTTTGTGGAAAGTCACAGATCTCCTGAACGCACGCTTCATTTGGTTGAAGCATCCAGGAAAGGAACACACTACAAACATCTTTTCATATTAATTTACCGGTGCAGTTGAAAAAAAAAAAGTTAATTTCTGAGTGACAAAAACCAAAAATGTCTTTTTACTTCCAACTCGGGGAGCAGCCAACTTTGCTCTCGTTGACTTCGCTCTGCTTTATTGGTTCTCGTGTCGCTCTCAGCAGGATGGAAACACAGGGTTTTGTCTTCCGCGATTCTCGTTGAATGTTGTCTGGCGCCGCTACCGTAGTGAACGCCGCTGCTCGGGAGAACCGCGTGAACGCGCAAGCGCGCCTCCAGGCAAACTTACTAGAGTGAATAATAGGCTATAAAACTGTACTAAATGAAGTCGTTTTGGGTAAACTCTGGATGTTACCCCTGCAGGACACTTGGATTGCAGCAGACGAGCAGTGTGGAGGAATATTAAAAAGTTTTTGTGTAGTTTTATGGACCTTTTCTTTTCGGTAACCATAGACGCTCGTTATACGGATTTGCGGTGCAGGAGGAAAACCCAACGAGACTCCGGCTGCACTTCGAGGAATAAAAAACTACGCCGGACTTCTCATCAGCATGAGGGTAAGTCAATAATGACTGAATTTCATTTTTGGGTGAACTATTCCTTTAAGGTCACGGCCTCCACCCCGGCCCAGCGGGGGGCCCTGAGAGCTCGGGAGGGGGCGGGCTGTGCCCGGGGCGCGGAGGAGGTCCCCAGGGAGGCGCGGGAGAGTTGGCCGGTCCCCCCGACGGAGTGCTGAGCCCGAGCGGCAGGCGGTGGGCTGGGCCGGGGCCTAAAGGTCAGGGAGAGATAGGGAGCGGGCAGAGTTTCCTGAGGGAGGGTGGGAGGGAGGAAGGCAGGCAGGCAGGGAGTTCCTCTGGGAGTTAAAAAAGGAGACAAAGTGCTTGGCAATAAGAATGACGATGGTGGTAGTGGTAGTGAAAGAGAAAGGAGAGGTCCAGGGGCGTGGAAAGTGAAGGATCCAATAAAAAGCATCAGCAATCCCGAGTTTTAATGATGTTGCCGGCGCCTTTCTCAGAGCCAGGGTGGCTTTACCACGGAAATAAACAGCAGACGAGAGGCCTGGAAGAAAGAATAAAAAGCACACAACGAGCACAAAGATGCAGCCATATGGAACAAAGAGAAAACGGGTGCACAAGTAATTGGACAGGCCTAAAAGTCAATGGCCAGGCAGCATCCGGTAGTGCTGCCCCAGTCTGAAGGGGCTAAGATTGTGTTGGGAGTGGGTGACTGATAGTGCTGGGCGAAAAGATGCGTCTCCAACTGAGTCTTAAACCGTGTGATGCTGGCGGATTCAGGGAGGCGCTGGAGTTGGTAAGGTGTTCCATAGCTCGGGACCAATGGCAGTAGTTGACCCAACATCGAAAGCGGACCGTCGCGTACGGGCAACGGAGAGCAAACCAGTGTCAGCGGAACTGAGGGAGCCAACGGTTGCGTGAAAATGGAGCGGTGAGCCCAGGCGGCAGGCGGAGGGCTGGGCCCGGGCCTATAGGTCACGGCCTCCGCCCCGGCCCAGCGGGGAGGCCCTGAGAGCTGGGGCGGGGGCGGGCTGTGCTCGGGTCGCGGAGGAGGTCACCGGGGAGGCGCGGGAGAGCTGGCCGGTCCCCCTGGCGGAGCGCTGAGCCCGGGCGGCAGGCTGAGGGCTGGGCCCGGGCCGAAAGGTCACGGCCTCGACCCCGGGCCCAGCGCGGGGTCCTGAGAGCTCGGGAGGGGGCGGGACGAGCCCGGCGCGTCGGGGAAGTGCCCAGGGAACGACTGGGAGCAGGCCCGGACCCCCAAAGCGGCGCGGGGCGGAATGGGAAGGTGGCGGCCAAAAGTCATCGGACGGGGCCGGTTCCTTCCGCAGCCCGCACCGGGCCTCTGCGGCACCGCAGCCCCCCTCCAGGGGCCTCGTCCCGTCTGGCCCGTCCCCCCGGAGACGCTTGGCTGGGCGGCAACTCGGGCCCGCCTGCCCCGGGCGGGCCAGGGGCTGGAACGCGTTCACGCCCGCCGCGGCCGAACGCCGCCGCGCCCCGAGTGCAGACAGGGGTCTGGTGAAAGGGCTCTCCCCCGCCTTGCAACCCTCCAAACCCCGTCTCCGTAGCTCGCTGCAGGGCCGAGTTATAGTAAAAAGCTTCCCCGCCCCCAGAGTTTTGGCCCCGCCCCGCTACCCAGCAACCTCCGGTTGAGGGCTTTCCCCTCCCAGTGACCCCCTCCCAAAATTCCCCCTCGGGCCATGCTCGGGGGTGGCGGGGAAAGGGATGAACCGGCCTCACCCTTTTCAGCTGGCTGGTCGTAATGTTCTGGAGGGAAGCCAATTTAAAAGCGCAACTTCTTTTCCTTTGGCGTTCCCGCCGCGGTTGATCAGCCGCGCTGCAGAAAAATGACAAAGTCCCGCTCTTCAGAAATTCGGCAAAGTCCAACGCGGGTTACCAGTTGTATTAACAAATAAATGACAAAGTCCAACTTTCAGAAAAAATCGGCAAGGTCCCGTTGCGGGCGACCAGTCGCGCGCCCGAAATAAAAAGTGACAAAGACCAGCTTTCGAAAATTCGGCAAAGTCCCGCTGCAGGTGACCAGTCGTGTGCCTGAACAAAAATGACAAAGTCCAACATTCATAAAATCGGCCAAGTCCAACGCGGGCGACCAGTTGCGACTGGGAAAAACGACTAAGTCCCACCGCGGCTGACCAGTTTGCGCGGTGGGCGACCAGTTGCATTTGCGAAAATTGACACTCGCCCTGCAAACGCGGTTTTCCCTTACAATGGAAGTCGATGGGAGTGGGGTTGAGGTATCAAAAAAGGTACCGGCGGATTTCTGAGAGAGTGCCTTTTCAGACTTGAGACCTCCAGAGAGCGACTTATGGGGGCTCTGCGAGACTGAGTACGGGAGTTGGGCGGCCTTCTCAGGGGCACGAGGGGGGCATTTCGGGGCGCCTCCCTCACCGGTTCCGGGGGTCCAGCCCTGATTTCGGGGGGAGGTAGGACGTCCCGCCGGGGGCTTGGGCGGACATTTCCCCGGCAGGCCCGGCGCGCCCCGCGTCTGCCCCCCTCCCTCCCTCACTGGCGCACAAGCTGACAGATTGGAGATGAGTCCCCAACCTGGCAGGGCCCTCTCGCGCCCCAGTCCCGGGGCTTATGCGGGAGCGGTTCCTGGCCGCCTGGGGCGCCTTCCGACAGGCGGGCGACGGACCATCCCGACCGGGCTCGCGCGCACGGACCTCCACCCGCCGCGGGGCGGGGGGTCTGCGCGAGGGTTCGGCGGGGGGCTGTTCACGCACCTCCCTGCGTCACAGAAACCGAGCGAGACCGAGACGGCTCGGAAACAACCCCACAGCGGTCCGAGCAGAGCCCGGGCCGGCGTCCCGACCGGCAGGGAGCCGGGAGGCGTCTCCCAGCTCCGACCCCCGATCCGGACGGACCCCGACCCGGGCAGAGGCGCTTTGTTTTCTCCAGTTCAGCGCGACTTCGCCCAGCCCACCCACTCGTCCTCCGCAGCCCTGAGAGCGGGCAGGCCCTCCCGAGAGGGGGTGGTGCCCCGCCCTCCGCGGCCAAGGAAGGAGGCGCGCCCGCCGCCAAACCCCCGCTCCAGGGGCGGGCGCGCGCCGACCCAGCCCCCAACGCACGGGTCAGGCTACCTGGTTGATCCTGCTAGTAGCACGTGCTTGTCTCAAAGATGAAGCCATGCATGTCTAAGTACACACGGCCGGTACAACCTATTCTCAAACTTTAAATGGGTAAGAAGCCCGGCTCGCTGGCTTGGAGCCGGGCCTGGAATGCGAGCCGCCTAGTGGGCCACTTTTGGTAATTAGAACTGGCGCTGCGGGATGAACCGAACGCCGGGTTAAGGTGCCCGATGCCGACGCTCATCAGACCCCAGAAAAGGTTTTGGTCGATATAGACAGCAGGACGGTGGCCATGGCAGTCGGAACCCGCTAAGGAGTGTTTAACAACTCACCTGCCGAATCAACTAGCCCTGAAAATGGATTGCGCTGGAGCGTCGGGCCCATACCCGGCCGTCGCTGGCCATCAGAGCCACGAGGGCTAAGCTGCGACGAGTAGGAGGGCCGCCACGGTGAGCACGGAGGCCTAGGGCGTGGGCCCGGGTGGAGCCGCCTCGGGTGCAGATCTTAGTGGTAGTAGCAAATATTCAAACGAGAACTTTGAAGGTCAAAGTGGAGAAGGGTTCCATGTGAACAGCAGTTGAACATGGGTCAGTCGGTCCGAAGAGAATGGCGAACGCCGTTCGGAAGGGAGGGGCGATGGCCTCCGTCGCCCCCAGCGGATCGAAAGGGAGTCGGGTTCAGATCCCCGAATCCGGAGCGGCGGAGACGGGCGCCGCGAGGCGTCCAGTGCAGTGACGCAACCGATCCCGGAGAAGCCGGCGGGAGCCCCGGGGAGTGTTCTCTTTTCTTTGTGAAGGGCAGGGCACCCTGGAATGGGTTCGCCCCGAGAGAGGGGCCCGAGCCTTGGAAAACGTCGCGGTTCCGGCGGCGTCCGGTGAGCTCTCGCTGGCCCTTGATAATCCGGGGGAGATGGTGTAAATCTCGCGCCGGGCTGTACCCATATCTGCAGCAGGTCTCCAAGGTGAACAGCCCCTGGCATGTTAGAACAAGGCAGGTAAGGGAAGTCGGCAAGTCAGATCCGTAACTTCGGGATAAGGATTGGCTCTAACGGCTGGGTCAGTCGGGCTGGGGTGCGAAGCGGGGCTGGGCGCGAGCCGCGGCTGGGCGAGGCGCTGCCCCGTCCACAGCTGCTGGTAAGGGAGCTCGGCTAAGGGGGCTCGTCGTCGCGCCTCGTCTCTCCCTCCCTCTTCCCGGGGTTGGGCGGGGTGGGCGCGTCTGGCGGCGCCTCCCGGCAGAGCCCGTGGAAGGTGAGCTGATGGATGTGATGAATCGGTGTTTGGCGACGACTCCAGACACGTGCCGGGCCCTTCTCGCTAATCACCCGAGCTGTGACGCATGCCTGAGGTCGGTCACGTGGCCGCCCTGATGCGTCACACTGTCCAACGCTCAGCAGTTGCCGTTGAACTGGTGCGGACCAGTGAATCCGGCTGTTTAATTAAACAAATGGATATTTTGCTGATGTCATCAGGGAGCACACTCCCTATCTGCTCTGCCTCCCTTTACCTCATGGTTGCCCTCCCTTGTATTCTCTGTCTCTTTAACAAAACCTAATCAGCTGCATGACCACTACCATTTTATCAACTGTGCAACATGTTTCTCTGGTGATAACAAGTTGCCTTGCATCCCACTTATCTACTGTTATCGATGCTTGACCAGTCATATATCAATGCCATTAACTCCTGTGTTACCTTCAGTGCTAACCTTTGCTTGACCATCCGCTGCACTGTTGGTTGTCATGTAGTGTCTGGGTGATGAGGGTTGCGTTGCATAGCTAATGCAACTATTCCCCTGTCCCCTTGTCGCTATACAGAAAGCCCCGAAGTGTCCCATAGAACCCCGAAGCACCGATCCAGAGTAGGGTTGATGACCGAATACCTGTCCCAGGGAAGCATGGTTAGGGCTGGATAGGCTCAGGTCCACTTGGCCCACTCAGGGTACGGCTTGGTTTCCGATTAGTGCTGACATGCAGTGGGGGACAGGTAACTGGTTGGTGTTTACAGGGCCTGCATCTTTTCTCTGTCTCCACCCAGAGTGTCAATCCCAACCTTTCTCCTCCCATCCGAACCTCGTGGAGATCAGAATATGGCATTGAGAATGGCTAATCCGA